>CM020509.1:750000-797500 GCA_009823395.1 Thamnaconus septentrionalis | reverse complement strand
TGAGGCCAGGAACTGGACCAGGAACTGGATCAGGATCAAAACCCCATCCAAGACCAAGACCTGGACCAGGACCAGGACCAGGACCAGGTCCGGGACCTCCTCACCAGCCTACAGTGGACAAACCTCCACCAACCTTCAGAGCTTCGTGAGCACACAGGAAGGAAGTGCAGGAGGTTCTGGTCCCTCCCACCATGCAGAACCCTGTGACTTTCTCCTGGAGGTTCTGGATTGAAGAAGATCTGCTGCTGTCTGAGGTCATGTGACTCCCAGTGAGAGGAAACATCATGTCCAGCCACCAATCAGGACACACACACACGCACACACACACACACACACGCACACTCACACCCTGCAGGCTAAAGACTTGTTGATGAAACAGAAGCTTAGGTTGAGCCTAATTGGTCCTTTCAGTGTGACCAGAGGGGTGGGCGGGGGCAGATGGGTGGGCGGGGCCAGGGGTGATTAGCTGGGGAACCACAGCACCACCTGTTTGATCCACAGAGCTTCTAGCCAACAGCTCCTCCAGAACTCAGTGAGGAGCAGGAGAACATGGAAAGGAACCTTCCAGCTGGTGGACATCATGAGCCAGAACCTCAAGACCAGACCAGGAAGCAGCTCAGTGGAGATGGAGCTCAGCTGCCGAGGAACCTACCGAGGTGCCTCAGGTCCTCTGGGCTCACATCTTCACTCTTAACCATCAGGTCCAGCGGCTGCAGCTCCACAGCTCCTCCTTCTCCACACCTGAGACACATCTGACCTTAAGCAGCAACCAGCAGCTCCTCTCAATGTTCTGCTGGGACAGTTGGTCATCAAGAACACCTGATCAATAAACTCCATACACTCATTTGATGATGATGATGATGATGATGTGATGATGAATATATAGATGATTAAGATGATGATGATGATGGTGATGAAGATTAAGATGAAGATGATGATGGTGATGATGAAGATTATAATGATGATGATGATGTGATGATGAAGATTATAATGAAGATGAAGATGGTGATGATGAAGATTATAATGATGATGATGATGATGAAGATTATAATGAAGCTGATGATGGTGATGATGAAGATTATAATGATGATGATGATGTGATGATGAAGATTATAATGAAGATGAAGATGGTGATGATGAAGATATAGATGATTAAGATGATGACAATGAAGATCTTTATGGGATCATCAGCCTGCAGTGGGCGGCGGCTTCTTCACATCATCTCATCAATATTCATAAGGCTCATTCATGTTGCAACAAAAAGTCTTGACTCTCAAGTTTTTATAGAAACGTTAGAAATCTTTATTTCATTGAAAAACCGGAACCGGAAGTAAATAGAATAAAAAAAATCTCTTTATGTACAAAAACAGCAGATCATGTGACCAACAAGTGTCGTCCAATAAATACAAAACATCAACAGCTGGGGTGGGGGCTAACTGCGGGGGGAGGGGGGAGTGCAAAGAAGGAGGAGGAGGAGGAGGAGGAGAGGCATCAGAACCGGGATCCAAACCGAACCGAACCGAACCGGGCTCTCTAAGGCACAGACTGTCCGCCGCCGCCGCCGCCGCCGCTGCGGCTCAGCTCAGAAGAGTCCCGACGCCGCGAAGCCGCGCAGGCCGCCGAACAGCGCCCCCTGCGGCATGCGGAGGCCCTGCTCCCCGGCGGGGCTCCCCGGGGAGGAGGCGCAGCGGTCCGGGGAGCCGCCGGAGCTCCAGGAGCTGCAGGAGCCCGAGTCGCAGCTGGCGGGGCTGGCGGGGCCCTGCAGCTGGAGCCCCGGCAGCGGGAGCCCAGGCAGCGGGAGTCCCGGCAGCGGGAGCCCCGGCAGCAGGAGCCCCGGCTCGGCAGGGTCCCGCCGCTGCTGGCGCTCCGCCAGGCGCAGCGTCTCCGCGAGCGCCCAGATGTAGTTGTGGGCGAAGCGCAGCGTCTCGATCTTCGTGAGCCGCGTCTCGTCCGGCAGCGCGGGCAGGACGCCGCGCAGCACCTCCAGCGCATCGTTCAGGTTGTGCATGCGGTTGCGCTCGCGGTCGTTGGCCTTCACGCGCCGCGTCCTCTTCACCTGCACCTGCCCGTGCACCCCGTCGCCCCGCGCGCCGCCGCGGCAGCGCCGTCGCCGCTTCTTCTGCTGCTGCTGCTGCTGCTGCTCTCGGGCTCCGGGGACGCGGAGCGCGCGCTCCCGCCGTCGCCGCTGCTGCCGCCGCTGCTGCTGCTGCGGGACTCGTCATCGTCGTCCGCGTGCGGGAAGAAGAGGAAGTCGCAGCTGCTGCTGCTGCTGCTGCTGCTGCTCTCAGGGTCCGAGTACAGCAGCGGCTCCATGCTGTCTGGTCTGCGGGGTCCTGGTCTGCGGGTCTCGTGCGGCACGTGCCTCGGTCGGTGCGTGTGTGTGCGTGTCGCTCGTGCTGCCGCAGCCGCTGAGCCTGGCACACGACCGGCCTCAGCCGCAGCTTATATAGCGGCCCCGGGACAAAGAGGACGCCCCCCCCCCACCCCCCAGGCCCCCCCGGCCCGGGAAGGAGGTCTGTCCCGTGCCCCGTGCCGGGCCGCGAGCCGCTCATTAACATAATGACGCGCCCCCCCACCAGAGGAGCGTGCCGGCGATCACAGCCGACCAATCACAGCCCACCACTGGCCACGCGAGCAAGCACGATCCCGCACATCCACCCGCCCCGCCCCCCGCCTCGAAATAGTGACACACACACACACACACAGACAAGGTGGAGACGTTGCACTCACAATGTATGTACGTATATACACACATACACACACACACACACACACACATACAAAAGTGACGTCAAGGCGGTGGATCCGACCAACCGGAAATAAACAATAATAAGAAGAAAAAACAGCTTCAGCACAACAGGTGACTGGACACACACACACACACACACACACACACACACACACACACACACACACTGCTCCCACGTTTGACTCTGAAAGTCTGAATATCAACTTCTGTGTGTGTGTGTGTGTGTGTGTGTTGGGGGGGGGGGGGTGATGGAGTGTGTCTGGTCATGTGACAGCAGAATTTCTCATCTTTTATTTCAGCGAGGGGGGGCCGAGGTGGGGGGGGGTCACTCATTTATAAATAATTACACAATGTTTGGAGTCTTCAGGCATGTATAATATATCAAAGCCATTAGAGGCTGATTGTCCCATTGTGGCCCCGGGGCCCCGGCCCCCCCAGACCCCTCCGGGTTCCCGGGACCCTCGGGTCTTTGTGCTGCTTCTTTCTGCCTCACTACCTCTATTGGCCTCTTTCTCATTCAAATGCGGCTCAGTGGGACAAAAAGCTCAGCAGCCTGGACACAAATCATCCCGGACCCCCGAGTCTTGCTGAGGGGGCTCGCAGGGCCGCGTCCAGGAGGGTCCGGGATGGTCCGGAACAGTGCGGGAGGGTCTTGTGGAAGGGGGGTTCTGGACGTTCTTGGAGGACTCTGGCTGGCCCTAGGAGGGTCCAGGTGGGTTCTGAGGGGTCTAGGGGAGTTCTAGGAGGGACCATGAGGGTCCAAACGGTCTTGGGGGGTCCGGCAGGGTCGGAGGGGGGTTTTAGCAGGGTTCGGGACATTCTGGGAGGGTCAAGAATGGTTTTGGGGGTTCTTGGAGGGCTTTGCGTGGGTCTGGAAGGGTCCAGGTGGGTTACCTGGGGGTTCTAGGAGGGGTTCTTGGAGCGTCCCGGTACCAATCCAGTCCCGGCCCAGGGAGATTGCCCCCCTGTGCTGGGTTGCCAGATGTTGGCGGAGGAGATGCAGTCCAAGTTTTACAGCCTCCCTCGACTTCAAAGGGACCCAGGGGGAGCTGTTGTAGCAACAGTCACTTTACTGCTGCCGTCCCATTGGCTGAGAACAGACACTGCGACACTGCAGGAGGCCACGGGCGAGGAGGCTCTGCTGGGGTCCGCACCAGGAGCCCAGAGTCCCAGCACAGGAACCAGAACCACCAAGACCTCAGAGACCTCAGGGGCTCATTGACATCCCTTCACGTGAGTGTGTGTGAGTGTGTGTGTGTGTGTGTGTGTGTGTGTGTGTGTGAGTGTGAGTGCTGCTACATGAGGAGGAGAACAACAGGCTGAGTGGTGGAGGAGGAGGAGGAGGAGAAGGGGGGCAGGGAGGAGGAGGAGTGAGAGGTCTGTCTGGGGCGAAGAGCTGTGACAGGATTAATGAAGGAGACACGTGAGAAAATCACTAATCTCACGCGCAGAATGGCTCGGCATTGTTGAAAGGCAGCGTGTCAGAGTTGAGCGGCCCCCTACTGGTCAGACTGCAGACTGCAGCGCCACTGAAGCCACCAGCAGCAGCAGCAGCAGCAGCAGCAGCAGCAGCAGCAGCAGCAGCAGCAGCAGCAGCAGCAGCAGCAGCAGCAGCAGCAGCAGCAGCAGCCTTATCGCCCCCCCAGAGGTCACAGGTGGAACTGCAAGACAGGATACAGAACTGGATACAAGTGGAGAACATGAGGAAGAGAAGGAGGAGCAGGAGGAGGAGGAGAGGGGCAGTGAGATGAGGAGGAGAAGGTTGTGGGCGTGGCTTGAGGTCGCTGTTGTTCCTCTTTGTGGATGTCGTAAAAGCCAGCAGTAAATTATTGACCAGCAAACAGCAGCCTCCTCCTCCTGCTCTTGCTCCTCAGCAGGAGCAGGTCCTCAGGAGGAGTTGGAGGAGGAGGAGGGAGGCTGAGCCCTCCTGGATCTGTCAACCTGTGTGGATCTTCAGGAGGTCCAACATCTCAGAGACGACCTCCTCGTCCTCCTGAAGACCTCCTCCTTCTCCTCCTCCTCCCCATATGGTGCTTCGTTTGCATCTGAAAGGTGGAGGGGGAGGAGGGCGCTTCTCCTCCTCCTCTTCAACAGGTCTGGAGGAGCAGGAGGAAGAAGAGAAGAGGCGAGAGGAGTTCAGGAGGAGTCTTGTCAGTTTTTTTTAGTCTCAAACTTCTTCTGAACATGAAGGAGACGTGAGGACCAAGGAGTGTGTGTGTGTGTGTGTGTGTGTGTGTGTGTGTGTGTGTAGGTGACTGAGTGAGTGTGCGTGTGTATGTGTAAGTGTGTGTGTGTCAGTCAACACAAAGAGAGGGGAGGTTGTGACCTCTGGCTGGTCCCTCCCTCTGCATTCTCCCAGCAGCACCTCCAATCAGCTCCCTGAGATCATGTGACCTGCAGCCCCTGATGGCCACGCCCCAAACACACACACACACACACACACACACACACACAGGACCCAGTAGACGAGAGTGGCGTGCTGCCCTCTGCTGGTCACTGAGGCGCTCCAGGAGTCCTGGCTGCTCCCTGCTGGTGGCTGCTGGTGGCTGCTCCCTGCTGCCCCCTGCTGGTGGAGCAGCGCCAGCAGCAGAATCCTGGCACCCGGGAGGGAAACTCGTCCAGCGAGTAGACTGACTGGTTAACAGCAAGTACACCGAGTTACACAAATATTGACAAAGCACAAGTGAGCTGTCAAGCAGCGACCAACAGCAAGTGAAGGATCTTCTCCACTGGTTCCTGCAGAACTCTGCACAGCCAGTTTAATGTCAGCAGGACTTCACAGTAAAATACTGCGTGGAGAATTCATTGTGAAGCCACAACTTGACTGCATTGTTTCACAGTGATTTCTTCTGAGAAGGTCGTACCTGCTTCTGTGTTAACACAATAAATGAATGTAAAAAGTCTCAGTAAACTGGCGATTACTGCAATTTTTTTTGCCTGAAATTTTACAGTGAAACCTTCTTTTGCTCGGGTAAAACAAGTTGAATCAGAATTTTTACTTTGACCAAAGTATTTTTTTTTTTTTTACTTCACACAAGTATGTCTGTCCTCTCTACTTCAGGACAGGGCGCCACCTCAGCGTGTTGGTTACCCATGATGCCCGGCTCACAGACAGTACTAATTGATCCTCTGTGACGGGTGACTAATGTGTTTGTCGCAGTACTACTGCAACAAATACACAACCGGCACCGAGACGTCGACAGCCAAAAAGCACGTGAATCGATCATTCGATTCCTGCCAGTGAACCAGTCAGTGTCTGATTCGTGGTCGTTGAGCTGCAGTGGGAGGAGCTTCAAACACAAACTACAGCAAAGCACCTGGTGGACACATGGAGGAAGCACTCTGTGAGAGTCAAAGTGGTTTATTGGATTTTGAAGGTGGAAGCAGATCATTGAGTATTCATTGGTGTCCAGACCCAGACCTAGACCCAGACCCAGACCCAGACCCAGACCCACACCCGAACCTAGATCCAGAGACTGGGATCCGAATCCAGACCTGGATCCAGAACCAGATCCAGACCCAGCCAGTCCAGGGTTGTGAAGGATCCTGGTGGACCTGGGCTGGGTGATCCGGGAGGTGGCTCCACTGAACTGGTTTTCAAAATCTGATATTGCTGATCCGAAGAATTATTGCTCCAATAAGAGTCAACCCTGATGTGACGCTTTGATCAATGGAACGTCTAATCAGACAACTGGATCAACACCCCTGTGTGATGTCATCAGGGGTCTGAGCTTCAGTCAGTGGAACAGGAAATGCTAAGGAACAGGAAGTGGTCAGGTCTGACCTCTGACCTCCTCAAGCTTCACAGAAAGAGCCGTGCAAAGAGCCGTGGTCACAGTTCACCAGTGGACCCGGTCCAGGACCAGGAAGGCACCGGCAGGTGATGCGAGAAATGATGAGGAACCATAAAAGAAACAAAACATTGAGATGAAGAACAAACAACAGAAGATCAAAGCACTGTTTGGTCGAAGGAGAAAAACTTTGGTTTGAAGTCGTCACTTGTGATCGGTGCGTGGACGGGGGAGGGGTTTACATCTGGCTCCTGGTTCTGATTGGTTGTTCACACTGTCGTCTCAATGGACCAGGACTTGGACCAGGACCAGGAGCAAGGCTAGGATCAAACTGGACCAGAACCAGGACCAGACTGGACCAGGGACCTGTGTTTCCTCTGTGCTGACAGACAACTTTCACCTCTAGGATTAAATTAAAAGCATTTTTTTTCATATTTACAAATATATATTTTTCATATAAAAGTGTGGGCAATCAATCAATCAATCAATCAACCAATCAATCAACTTCTGTTAATAAGGCACTAAAATCAAACCTCTGCACAGTCAAAGAGGAAACTCCCTGATCCCTGGGCAGCCCTACTCAGACCCCGGACCCCCGGACCTTGACCCGGACTCAGTCCTGGACTTGGATCTGGTCCGCTGGGCTCCTGGACCTGGTCCTGGACCTGGTCCTGGACCAAACCGAGTCACTGGCTGAATTTGATCTATTTTTTTTTTTTTAACTTCATTTCTGTTGCGGTAACATTTTATCCAAAGTTCTTTTTCGTTGTCTTGTAACAGCTGCTCCTGTTGTGTTTTGTTCTATTGTTGTGTTTGAGGTGAATGGGTCACCTGTCCACAGCCAACCAATCAGAGAGCAGCTCCAGGATCAGAGCGGAACCCTGGTCCAGGAGTAAGTAAAGCTGTTTGACCGAGCAGCGGATTGTCTCTCGCTGGGGTTCAGAGTAACAAGTGTCGCAGCAGCGTCGCAAGCAGAACAAGAGAGACTGGACACACACACACGCACGCACACACACACACACACACACACACACACACACTCACACAGATACAGACACAGACACAGACACACACTGTGCAAAAACCAGAAGAATCACAGAAACATCCAGCAGTCGAGCATCAAAGGCACACGAGTGGCTTGTCCGGCTGACTTCCTGTCAGCCCAGCTGACTTCCTGTCGGTCCCTGGCGCCCCCTAGGGTCTCCCCACGTCCACCGTGATCTTGGTGTACAGGTCCAGCTTCTCCTTCTTGAGCAGGCGGTAGGACAGCGAGTTGATGCCATCCTTGTCCATTGTCTCCCGGGTGTGGGCGATCCGGTTAAACCTGCCGGCGGAACCAGACCAAAGGGAGTCAGAGGCTGTGATTGGTTGTGGATGGATGATCCATCTGGGACTGAGGTGCTTCGCATGAGGTGGCTCAGGGTTCCTTCTCATGGCGAGGTCAGCTGGGATCCACCTCGGGAGGGGCCAGAGTCTTCAAGTCTGACCCCACTTACATCAGGGTTACCGCTGAGGTTTGGACTGAACTGGATTCACATCGCTGGGCTGATTAAATCCAATTCAACTCTGGATTAGGTGGCATTACCCTTGTTGGGTTTGATTGATCAAAATTAGATGTGATCCTCAGGGTTTCCTCTGAGGTGTGGACTGAACTGAGACCACCTCTGAGGGCTGGATTCATCAGATTCAACGCTTGATTTAATCAGGGGTACCCCTGAGGTGAGGCTTGATTTACATGGGATTAATCAGATTTAGCTCTGACGCTTGGATTAAATGAGGGTTACCTCTGAGGGCTTGTCTGAACTGGATTCACATCAAGGGGCTGGAATAATCAGATTTAGCTCTGATTAAATCAGGGTTAGCTTTAAGGTTTGGACTGAACAGAGTTCACCTCAGTGGGCTGGATTAACCAGATTTAATGCTTCATTTAATCCAGTGTCACCTGTGAGGTGTGAACCAGGTGGAATCCACCCCCTGGGGGCTGGATTGAACTGGATTCACCTCAGGGGCCTGGGAAATGAAGGAGGTTCTCCCCCAGGTTGGAGGGTCTAGGGCCAGTTGTTTCAGTCAACTTCAGTCAACAGTCACAATTTAACTTGATTTGATTGATGACTTGGATCAAATAATTCTTACCTCTGAGGACTAAATCAAATCAAGTTCACCTCTAAGATTAAAACCAATCAACGGCTTGGATTACATTGGAATCAACTCTTAAATGTGGATTAAATTGGTCTTACCTCTGATGTGTGGATTAGTTCTGAGGATTGGATTAAGTCAAGGTTAGTCCGATTAGTTCATGTTTCGGCCTGAGGGTGGGATTATGCCAGGCCAAGTCGTATTGAGTCGGGTTTAGTTGGTTCAATTCAAGTTTAGTTGGAGCAAGTTGGGTTTAGGTTGTTTATAACGGGTTTATTTGGTTTAAAACCGGGTTTAATTCGAGCTAGTCAGGTTTAGTATGTTAAAGTCAGGCTTAGTTAGTTAACGTCAGGCTTAGTTAGTTAAAGTCAGGTTTAGTATGATAAGGTTAGGCTTAGTTGGTTAAAGTTAGGTTTAGCTAGGGCTAGTTGGGCTAAGGTGCTTCAAGTCTGGCTTACCTCTGAGGGTTTGGTTCATTCTGTTTGTCCCTGTTGTGTCGGATCATGCGGCACTTCCCCGTCTCACCACTGGGCCTGGAAATCTGCATTCCTTTGGAGGCCAATCTGCAGCACATATGACAGGGTTCAGGGGTGAGGGGTCAACGGTGAGGAGTCAGGTGTGTGAGGGGTCAAGGATGAGAGGTCAGGGGTTTGAGGGCTCAAAGGTGTGAGGGATCTGGGATGAGAGGGTTCAGGAGTCAAGGATGAGGGGTCAGCAGCGAGGGGTCAAGGATGTGAGTGTTGAGGGGTCAGGGGTGTGAGGGCTGGCTGGTCACCTGTTGTAGATGTCGTCGTCCTCGCCCCCCCAGCCCCAGTAGTTGTTGGGGAAGCCGTTGATTTTCAGGTACTGCTCCTTGCTCATGGAGGAAACTCCTCCAAAGTACTGGTTGTATGGGAGCCTACAAGGACCAAGAGACATGTTGACAACACAGGCCTGGGGCCACCAGGGGGCGACGTCACTTCCTGGCCCCTCGTTCACACCTGCACCAAACACGGAGGCCTTCAGCCAATGGTGCTGGACCTCCACCTGAACCTTCTGACTGGAGACCCCTGAGCTTCTGCTGTGCAGCCAGGACCACCTGAGTCTGTCTGAAGCTCACAATCTTCTCTCCTCCTCATTTGGGGTGTCAGGGATTTTCTCTGGGTGTCGAAGGTCTGGTGAGGTCGCTGGACCGGACCCCCGTCACCAAGACCAGACCAAAGAGCTCCACTGGAGTGGAACAACCTCACTGACTCGGCACCAGTGTCACCCTTGGTCACCCCGGCTCACCCTGGATGGTGAACCTCGTCACCAGAGCTCAGCTGGTGTCAACAACCTCGCTGGCTTGCTGCAGTTTGACGACAGGAAGCAGGAAGTGGCACTGATGGCAGACTAACAGGAAGTGAAGCCAAAACCGTCGAGGCAGCATCCTGATCTCGCCAACAGCTGCAGCTCGGCGGGACTTCCCCAGGGGGTGGGGCTTCCTCCAGGGGGCGGGCCTCCCTACGTTGATCACGTCTGAAGCTCGTCTTTCTACTTAAGAGTCTGGACCTGCTCGCTCAGACGTGGGTAAACTACGGCCCGGGGGCCATATGCGGACCGTTCAGCTCTTTAATCCGGCCCTTAAGCCAAACTTGAAAGAATGATATGAAGAGTTAGCCATAAAACAGCTGCATCTCACCCCTGTTTGTAGAGTCATTTCAATAAAGAGCTAAATACCGTGGCGGTCTAAGAGGTTCTAGGTGGTTCTGGGTGGCTCTGGGTGACTCTGGGCGACTCTAGCTGGTTCTAGGTGGTTCTGGGTGGCTCTGGGTGACTCTGGGTGACTCTGGGTGCTTCTAGGTGGTTCTTGGTTGTCCAGGGGTAGTTCTAGGCGACTCTAGGTGGTTCTAGGTGGCTCTGGGTGGTTCTAGGTGGCTCTGGGTGACTCTAGCTGGTTCTAGGTGGTTCTAGGTGGTTCTGGGTGGCTCTGGGCGACTCTGGGCGACTCTAGCTGGTTCTAGGTGGTTCTAGGTGGTTCTCTGGGTGACTCTGGGTGACTCTGGGTGACTCTAGGTGCTTCTAGGTGGTCCTTGGTTGTCCAGGGATAGTTCTAGGCGACTCTAGGTGGTTCTAGGTGGCTCTGGGTGGCTCTGGGTGACTCTGGGTGACTCTGGGTGACTCTGGGTGCTTCTAGGTGGTTCTAGGTGGTTCTTGGTTGTCCAGTGGTAGTTCTAGGCGACTCTAGGTGGTTCTAGGTGGTTCTGGGTGGTTCTGGGTGACTCTGGGTGACTCTGGGTGACTCTAGCTGGTTCTAGGTGCTTCTAGGTGCTTCTGGCTCCTCCTTCCAAACCCCTGAGCTGGGCGGAGGGACTGACCTGAAGCCGAACTTGTCCATGGAGACGGAGAGGTGTCTGGGCTGGCTGAAGCAGCGGTAGGTGTTGTGGTCGTCCATGGGGATCAGGTCCACATCACTGAAGACGAAGCAGTCGTAGTCGTACTCCTTCAGGGCCTCCACGTAGCCGATGTTCAGCAGCTTGGCCCGATTGAAGATCTCGTCTCCGTCCTGGGGGGAGGGGCCAGGGAGGGGGGAAACGAGACTACCGGTCAGCCCGACCCAACCCTGCGGGAGGTGGGGAAGGGGAGGGGCCTTCATGCCTCGCAGCTTAGGTGGTGGAGGTTAGAGGGTTAGTGCAGGCCGAACCACAGAGCAGGAGACACAGCGGAGGAGGAGAGGAAGAAGAGGAGGAAGAGGAGGAGGAAGAGGAAGAAGAAGAAGAGGAAGAGGAGGAGAAGAAAGGAGAAAAAGAAAAAGAACAAGAAGAGGAGAACAAAGAAGATGAAGAAGAAGAAGTAGAAACCATTATTACCGGTGCAATTGCTGCCATTGGCTGAGGCCAAGCGGGGAGGGGGCGGGGCCTCAACGTCTCCAGCCTCATTGGTCAGAAATGGCTGACATGCAGGAAGGAAGGAAGGAGGGAGGGACAGGAAAGGAAAAGAGAAGGAAGGACGAGACACGGGCAGGAGAGAAGAAGAAGAAGAAGAACTGTCAGTGAATCAACACCACAGAAGAAGAGCAGCAGCAGCAGCGTGCAGGCGTTAGTGTCACACACTCACACACACACACACACACACACACACACACACACACACACACACACACACACACACACACACACACACACACACTCCTTGCTGGTGTCATCACTGAGACCCACCAGGACTCATTGACAACTGGGTCAGAACCAGCACCACGGTCAGGACTAGGCCAAACTAGACCACACAAGGCTAGTTTAGACCAGACCAGACCAGACTAGACTAGCCTAGAACAGACCAAACTAGACTACACAAGACTAGTTTAGATCTGGTCTGGCCAGACCAGACTTCACTAGACTGGACTAGGCCAGACCACACCGGACTAGACCAGACCAGACTAAACTAGACCAGACCAGACCACACCAGGCCAGACTAGATTAGACCAAACCAGGCTCGATTAGACCAGACCAGATCAGACCAGGCCAGACTAGACTAGACCAGACTGGACTAGACTAGACCAGGCTAGATTAGACCAAACCAGGCTAGATTAGACCAGACCAGATCAGACCAGGCTAGACTAGACCAGGCTAGACTAGACCAGGCTAGATTAGACCAGACTGGACTCTACAATATAATGCCAGCAGCAGCCCCCCACCCAGCCAGTCTCCCTCAGGTGAGGTGCTACCTGGTTGATGACGTAGACTCCGTAGTCCAGCTGCTGCCTCTGCAGGATGGGGTGCAGGTAGTAGAGCCAGAAGGTCAGGTGCTCTTCCCTCCGCCGGAACGGGATGATGATGGCCACCTTCTGCAGGGCCCGGCAGCCCCGAGGCCAGGACCGGCCCCCTGGACCCAGGCCTGGGTTCTCCCGCTTCACCTGATCCAGGCTCACTGTTACACTGAAGTCCACCCGCAGCGGCCCCACTGGGGGGAGAGACCAGCACGCACACACACACACACACACACACACACACACACACACACACACACACACACACACACACACACACACAATTTAGTGTTTTATTTTTAACGCTAAGCTAACAGATGGCAGAGTCTGCCTGAAGACTGAAGGCCTGCGCGCGCACACACACACACACACACACACACACACACACACACACACACACACTAATTAAACACAACAGTTTGTCCTGCAGCATCTCATTAGTCAAACATGCCTGAGCAAGAAACTGGCTGGTCCCTGAACATATCTTCCCACACACACAAAACACACACTCTCTATCTCTCTCTCTCTCTCTCTCTCTCACACACACACGCACGCACACACACACACACACAGTGCTCTAAAGGCACAGCAGGAAGTGTGAACACTCCGAGTGTCAGTGGCCTCGCTGACTATCAGACGCTGGGATTTCCTGCAGAATGGGAACGCAACAGAGGAGGGGGGCAACCTGGGGGCGGTGGGGGGTTATGTGAGCACACACACACACACACTGGCTGAGTCAACAAGGTGGAGCTCAACTGGAAACTTCTGGACCGTGTGTGTGTGTGTGTGTCACATGGCAGACACAGGTGTGTTCACTGTGTCAACACACCCACCACAACACAACATAACACACTGCTGCTCTTCAATCACTGCAGCTTCACACTGATTAACCTTGCAACTGTCCAATCATCACACAGTCACACACACACACACACACACACAGTCAAAAGTCACTGCGACCTGCAACCACTGATAAGAGTGTGCAGCCCTGCTGCCAGTGGAGACTCACTGCAGCTGTTACTTTGTGACACTGGTGTTACAGTGTCACTGTGTTACACTGTCACTGTGTTCCACTGGCACTGCATTCAGCATCACTGACGATGTAATGCAGTGACAGTGCAACACAGTGACTACTGAAAGTTTTCACACTGCTACCAGTGTTGACTGACTAGTACAGACTGGACCCCTAGTGGTCTACCACTGGATCACTGGGGGTTCAGTAAGGACTCCCCTGGATCACGAGAGCCCCAGCGATCCAGTGGTAGACGCCCGAGGGTCCAGTGGAGTCCTCACTGGCCCCCCCAGTGGATCACCAGTGGTCCACCACTGCTCCAGTGGCTGTCAACAGGCGTTGCAGCGGTTGCCATGACGTCAGCTGTGTGTCACTCGGTTCCAGCTGCTCCCTGAAGGCTGATGATGCGTTCAGGCGCTCACCGTCATGATGAATCTCTCTGGACCGGTGCTGCTCTCTGTGTGCGCGCGTGTGTGGACCGGGAGTGGCTCTTACCCAGCAGAGGAGACGTGTCAGGACATTTCTCCAGTTTCTCCTGCGGCTCATCCTTCAGCTGCTTCTTCTCCTGTTGCTGCTGCTGCTGCTGCTGCTGCTGCTGCTGCTGCTGCTGCTGCTGCTGCTGCTGCTGCTCCTCCTCCTCCGTCTCCTGGGCCGCCCGGGTGAACCCCTCCAGGTGGCGGTCCGGCGGGGCCGAGCCGTTCCGGGTCTGCTGGTTCTGGGCGAAGGCAAACGGGTTGTCCAGGGAGCGGATGTAGAAGACGACGGTGACGGAGATGTGGAGGAGACACAGCAGCACCAGCAGCTTGCAGGTCCGCTGGAGCCTGTTGAAGGTTCCGGCCGAATCCACGGCCATCGGGGTCCGCTGGTTCCGAGCCAAGCCGAGCCGAACCGCGACTCTCCTAGACCACTGCGCTGTTCCGTTACTCTCCGTTAGCTGCTGCTGCTGCTAGGCTCCATTTTAGCTCAACTTTCTAACGAGACTTCGCAACTTCCGGTGGTGGGACCCACTCCCCTTCAACACCGCAGACAGAACCGAGCCCAGGTCGCTCGCGGTTCGGTTCGAGTTCCGATCGCACCGTGTCGTCGGGAAACCAACCCGGTCAGTAGGAGGCAGGTCGGAGGGTCTGGAGCTAACTGTTAGCCGCTAGCAGCCCCCTGATAACGGCCTCCGATGCCAACCAAAAGTCGAGAAAGTTGAGCGACTTACTTTAGAACTCGACTAAAAATATGTTTTATTTTAGAAAAAAAAATTAAAAATTGATCCGACAAAACCAGAGTCGAATCCACAACTTTAAAAAAAAAAAGAAAAGAAAAAAAAGAAGCGACGCAGCGGCAGCAACAATCGTCGTCTCGACGGTTCGGAGTAACGGATGAGTCAAATTCCTCCCAGAGCAGCAGCAGCAGCAGCCGCAGAAAACAACACTTCCACTTCCGGCTCCCTTAAAAAATAAAATCAATACGGCCGTAAAACCGGAAAAGGAAGAGAAAGAACCGCTTTTCTCTGCACTTGGTTTCAGATGGAACACATAGAACATGTACAGTATGTGAGGGTTCTGCGAGGTGCACACAGAACCTCTAGTTTAGTTGCGAAATGACCGCACAACATTAACAACATTCAACTTTCCCCGTTAAAAAATGTGATTAACAGGATGTTCTAATGTCTCAAAGAACATTAAAATATCCTGTTCTAATTAGAACATGATGCTCAAATTAGAACGTCCTCTAATTAGAACAGGATGTTCTAATGTCTCAAAGACAGAACATCCTGTTCTAATGTCTTTGAGACTCTCAAAGACTAATACACATTTAATATTGTTGATATCATGAACATTAGTCATTCATTTTAGCATCACATTATTTGGTCATAAAATAACATGAGCAACAAAAAATCTGAGGAGCTGCTTGTACTGTGTATTAGATTTTACATTATATTATATATTACATTTCAAAAATAATATAACTAATTATATTATATTGAGTATATTACCATTATAGCACCATTGTAATATTATTACAACTACTACTACTACTATTCATAATATTATATTATAATAAAATATAATATTATGTTGTAGTGACCTACAAAGGTGGGAAGGGGAGAGACATTCACCTGGTTGGTGGGGTACTTAAGTGGGCGTGATGGGGGCGGGGTTAGAGTGTTTGATGTTCCTGGGTTCCACGTAGCGCGGCGTTTTTGAATGTGTTGGAAGTGCGGGGAATAAACGCTTCAACCTTCTGCCTTCGCTTCTGGGTCTCACTCTCCGCACCTCCACATTGGTGACCCCGACGTGATTCAACTCACGTCAACTCACACGTAAACATAGACTTGGCGGGCCCCCTGCCTCCCTCCCGTGGGTTTACCCACCTTCTCACCATGGTGGACAGGACCACCAGGTGGCCGGAAGCTGTTCCCTTATCGTCTACTTCGGCAGCAGATGTGGCCCGGGCATTTATAGCATGCTGGGTTGCCCGGTTCGGCACGCCTGCTGACCTCACCTCCGACAGGGGTCCCCAGTTCACGTCGGAGCTCTGGACCGCAGTGGCTGAGGGCCTGGGCATGAAGCTCCACCGCACTACGGCATAAAGCCCACAAGGCAAGGGGCTTTGCGAGCGGTTCCATCGCTCTATGAAAGCGGCCCTGCGGGCCAGCCTTGCAGACAGTAACTGGGTCGACCGCCTCCCGTGGGTAATGCTCGGCCTGCGTTCTGCTCCGATGGAAGACCTCCAGGCTTCATCTGCCGAGTTGGTGTACGGTCAGCCCCTGCGAGTCCCGGGGGAATTTCCCCCGGAGGCTGGGTCCCCCTGGTCAGCTCAAGGGTATCAGGCAGCGTCCCGGGACGCGGCCGAGGCCTTTATTCCCGTTCCGACATCTCACCACTGCCTGCCCCGGTCCTATGTGCCCAAAGACTTGCAGTCAGCGAGGTATGTGGGGGCGGGGTTAGAGTGTTTGATGTTCCGGGTTCCACGTAGCGCGGTGTTTTTGAATGTGTTGGAAGTGCGGGGAATAAACGCCTCAACCTTCTGCCTTCGCTTCTGGGTCTCACTCTCCGCACCTCCACAATGTATCATAATAGTATAGTGTCACATTTTTGCATTCCATTGTTTGCAACTAATTATATTATATTATATTATATATTATTACATAGTATTGCAAAACACTTGAAACACCCTCATCCGTACTTGCTTCCCACTTTTCTGTCTTTTTAACTGGTATTTTTGTCAAACTTATATTTAACGTCCCACAACAACATGTCACTGTCATGTCACGTGACATGTGCCCAATATTTTTATTTTTTTTAAAAAAAGGTGTTTTAACGTTGAATTGTTGTTTTGTCGTCAGTTAATGTGACATCACGCGAAGCAACGGAGCAAAACGAAGGTACAAAAAGAACAGAAAAGAAAAGTGTCCCGTTGTTCTCCCACTAGGTGGCAGCACCTGGCGGCCAGCCAATCACAGCTCGAGGCTCGTCAACTCGCTTGGGATGGAAGTTTTGTGCTCAGTCAAAGTGTCGAACTGATCGATTGATCAGTAACATAAAGTGGGGAACGAGCCTCGAACCAGCAGCAGCTGCGACACGTCACTCACACGCGCACAATGACCGCAAATAAACTCAACCGATCAAACGACCGCACGCGCTGTGAACACGTGACTCGTTCAATTCGTCTCGGTTGCGATCGATCGGCGCCACGGCGCGACGACGCCAAGTTTTCACTCTTTTCTTTTCACTTCCGCATGAATGACTTGTTGTGACTTTTTCTGCTCGGAGGGAGGGGCGACGTGCTGACGTCAGGAAGCGTGCGTGCATGTGTGTGTGTGTGTGTGTGTGTGTGTGTGTGTGTGTGTGTAGGAATGTGCGGAAAGTTGTGCTAGTTGGGAGGGGAAGCCCGCGGCAGATCCACCGAAGAAAACTCTCTGAAAGCGGCTCAAAGTGACTCAAAGTGACCGGAAGTGGCGCGGCGGGCTGCGGGTGAGTGTTTCCCCGGCCGCGGTGAGTGTTTCCCGGCGGGGCTGCGGTGGAGCGCCGCCACTGTGACTCTCGGAGAAAAGTAGTAAAATGGAGTCGCTGTCCGGGGCTGATCAGGACCAAGGCTAACTCTCCCAGCAGCCACACCGGAAGTACTGGCAGCCGCCGGGAGGAAAACTTCACTAGCGTTAGCTCGCGCTAGCGCTAGTAAAGTTAGCTGGAAACTTTTCACCCACTTTCTCCTCCGACAACAAACTGTTGAACTCAAGAGTTCCCCCGGAGGGTCGAAGCTCAGACTGAAGCTCAGCCTAGGAGGCGGTGCAGGAGGGGGAGGTGGGAGGTGGTAAAGGAGGAGGTCGAGCTGGAAGAGTAGCAGAAGGAGGCCGGAGGAGGCGCCTCCTCGGCCCCGGGGACGGGGCGCTGCTCCCGGCCACCGGGGCTCCGCTGTGACCGGGACGGGCGGCCGGGGCGGGCGGGGCGCTGTCCAAAATGGCCACCCACCCGCGCGTGTGCGTGCGTGCGCGTGTGTGTGTATGTGTGTGTGCGAACAAGTTTGTTTTTTTTTTTGCTGGGTTTTTGATCAGCCTCTGACGTCACGCTCCCCCAACACCGACATGTGGCCCCGCCCTCGTGGAGGTGTTGACGGTGATATAAAAAAAAAACACCGTCTCACATCACGTGACTACTGTTGACGCCTCTGTGCATTGATTGATTGATTGATTGATTGATTAATCCATCGGTAGACTGATGGGCCAGTCGATCGATTGATTGATTGATCGATTTATGAACTGATCAATTGGTCAATCAGTTGGTTTATTAATTAATTGATTGGTAGATTAGTCAATTGATGGACCGATTAGTTGATCAATAATTTGATAAATTGTTTGATTGGTTGAGAGAGTGGTCTATTGTATTATAAATGATTGATTGATTGATTGATCCCTCCCTCCTCCCTCCTCCCCCACAGCAGCTGAGGTCCTGATGGCGGCTCCAGCCATGTTCTCCAGCCTAGCAGTGGGCGTGTCCCTCGAGGAGGGGGCGGGACCTGGAGCCCCTGGCCCTGCCCCCGGCCCCGCCCCCAGCTGGTGCTGCTGGCCAGCGTGGCGGCGGCGGCCGACGGCGGCGGCGGCAGCGGTGACAAGGAGATGATGGAGCTGAAGACTGTAGGAGGAAACTACTGGGAGAGCGAGGAGGACAGCGCCATCAGGTGGACACTCACTGTCACTACTGAGAGAGAGAGAGAGAGAGAGGTTCAACTTGATGAATCCATGTTTGATGTTCTTCAATTTGTCAATTTGTGTGTCGGTACCTGGAGACCTTGACCTCTGACCTCTGCCTGACCACGGACAGGTACGGCTCTGACCAGGAGAACCAGCAGGACTTTTGCATCCCACATTACCCACAATCTCCGGAGCCCACTGCCGACCAGCGGCCCCCCGGAGAGGCCCAGGACCTGACCAGGTCCCAGACCAGCAGCCAGACCAGCAGCCAAACCAGCAGCCAAACCAGCAGCCAGGCCAGCAGCCAGGCCAGCAGCCAGACCAGCAGCCAGGCCAGCAGCCAGGCCAGCAGCCAGGCCAGCAGCCAGGCCTCGGAGCAGCAGCAGCAGCAGCAGCAGCAGCAGCAGCAGAAGAAGAGGACCAAGCCGCTCCAGTGCAGGGCCTGCAGCTTCAAGGCCTCTGACGGCTCCCAGCTGCTGGAGCACCTCCGCTCCCACAGCGTCAGCAAGATGCTGCTGGTGCACCGGGTGGAGGCCCGCAGCAGGACCAGGACCAGGGCGGCGGAGCCAGCCCCGCCCACCGCCCAGGAGGAGGGCGATGGGGAGGGGGGCGAGGGGGCAGGGCCGGCCGCAGAGGTCAAAGGTCTGATCCGCTGCGAGCGCTGCGGCTACAACACCAACCGCTACGACCACTACATCGCCCACCTGAAGCACCACAGCAAGGAGGGCCAGGACCACCGGTAGGACCACCACCACAATGCTTACGCTAACTAGCTGCGACACCCAGTCTCTTGTTAGCCTTGTTAACTAATGTTAGCTGGACCAGGTCCTGTTGATGGTCCTGGACCTGGACCATCAACAGGGCTTGGACCAGTGGTCCAGGTCTCCGGGCCCAGGCCCCCCAGAACCCTCTGACACTGTGTGTCTCTGGCTGTGCAGGGTGTTCAGCTGCACTCTGTGTCCCTACACCACGGTCAGCCAGTACCACTGGAGGAAGCACCTGAGGAACCACTTCCCCAGCAAGCTGCACACCTGCAGCCACTGCAGCTACTTCTCTGACCGCAAGAGCAACTACGTCCAGCACATCCGCACTCACACTGGTACACACACACACACACACACACTGGTACACACACACACACACTGGTACACACACACTGGTACACACACACACACACACTGATACACACTGGTACACGCACTGATACACACTGGTACACACACACACACATACTGGTACACACACACTCACACTGGTACACACACTGGTACATACACACACACACACACACACACACTGGTGTACACACACACACTGGTACACACACACACACTGATACCCACTGGTACACACACTGGTACACACACACACTGGTACACATTGGTACACACACTCACACTGGTACACACACACACACACACACGCTGATACACACTGGTACACACACATTGGTACACACACACACTGGTACACACACTCACACTGGTACACACACACACACACACTGATACACACTGGTACACACACACTGGTACACACACACACACTGGTACACACCCTCCCTCCCTCCCTCAGTCAGTGTGTGTGTGTTGTGTTGCAGGTGTGCGTCCCTTCCAGTGTGTGTACTGCGACTACTCCAGCTCCCAGAAGACCCACCTGACCCGACACATGAGGACACACTCTGGTCAGTACACACACACACACACACACACACACACACACACAGGTTAGCATTAGTCGCGGTGGAAGTCGTCTCAAAGTTGTCGTTGTCGTTTTTAAAGCTTTACTCTGAAGTTTGTGTGTTTGTGTGTCTAACATGCTAACTGCTAACACGGTGTCATGTGTCTTGCTCTCACTGAAGCGCCCCCTCCTGGACTGACACGGTAAAGTGGTGCCACCCGATTGAGTATTGACGACGCTAACCCATCAGTAGCGATCAATCTGTCAATCGCAATTGATTGATTGATTACTACTGATTGATTAGCGGTTAGGTTAGCGTGGAGGCTAACTGCGCTGTGTTGTTGTGCTTTGTGATGTGAATGTTGCCGTGCACCTGCTGTGTGACCCCTCCCTTGCTGCATGAAGCCCCTCCCCCAGACCCTCCAGGCCCCACCCACACTGTCATTTTTTTTTTATTGTATTTTTGATTTAGAAGAAGGTTGACTGACTTGCTGCACCTGTGACCTTTGACCCCTCCCCACCTCTTCCTCCACCTCCTCCTCCTCCTCCTCCTCCAGGCGAGCGGCCCTTCAAGTGCGAGAGCTGCAGCTATCTGGCGGCCAATCAGCACGAGGTGACCCGCCACGCCCGCCAGGTGCATGATGGTCCGAAGCCGCTGCGCTGCCCGCACTGCGACTACAAGACGGCCGACCGCTCCAACTACAAGAAGCACGTGGAGCTGCACCTGCGGCCGCGCCAGTTCCTCTGCCCACTCTGCTCCTACGCCGCCTCCAAGAAGTGCAACCTGCAGTACCACCTCAAGTCCCGGCACCGCGGCTGCACCGTAGACCACCTGGACCTCTCCAAGGTCAAGCTCAGGGTCAAGAGGCCCGACGGGAGGAGGTCCGGGGAGGAGCAGGAGGAGGAGCAGGAGGAGGAGCAGGAGCAGGAGCAGGAGGAGTCCACACCCATCAACCTGTCCGTCAGGAAGAGCGCCAGATCCACCAGCACCGCCTCGGACAAGGTCCAGAAGAACGTTGGCCAGGTCCCGGAGAAGGTCCAGAAGGTCTGGACCAGGGGGAAGAAGACGCAGGACAAGAAGGACGGTGAGCAGGACCTCCAGGACCAGGACGCCCAGGCGGAGAGTCCAGAGGGCCAGAGGAGCAAGAGAAGGGCCAAGAAGGTCCCGAGCCAGAGGAAGACCGTCTCTCAAGAACCGGACTGCAGTCCAGACCTTCAGAGACCAGCGGATCTGGACCAGAACCACAGTGCAGACCTTCAGAAAGCAGGACGGCAGGGAGACCTGAGGGCCGAGGAGCACCAGGAACCGCAAAAGAGCAGCGGCGGCGGTGAGAAAGACCTGAGGAGGGTCGTCAAGCCCAGGAGGTCCGGATCCAAGAGGTCTGAAGCAACCAAAGGAGACCAGGAGGACGGTGTGCAGAGAGCCAAGCGTCC
Organism: Thamnaconus septentrionalis; assembly: GCA_009823395.1. NCBI lineage: Eukaryota > Metazoa > Chordata > Actinopteri > Tetraodontiformes > Monacanthidae > Thamnaconus > Thamnaconus septentrionalis. The sequence continues at coordinate 775,792 of CM020509.1, read as the reverse complement.
ACAGATGGATGTTCAGGTCAAGGAGAAGCCTCCAAAGAGGAAGATCTCAGAGGCCCTGGACCTGTCCAGCACGGCCTCCTCAGAGACCCGGTCCAAGAGTCGGAGACTGAAGGCCGCCACACCAGAAGACCCAGACCGGAGCAGTCCTGCAACCTGCAGGTCCAGAACCGGCAAGCAGAAGAAGACCAGCAAGAAGGTTCTGGACCTTCAACAGGCACCCAAGTCTCCTGTCAGCGGTGGACCAGAAGGATCTTCTCCACCAGAACCAGGAAGATCTGAGCCCAGAGGGACAAGCACACAGGTGGATCCGACCAGGCCAGCAGAAACAGAGGAGAACCTGGCCCGTCCAGCAGAACCAGAGGAGAACCTGGACTGTCCAGCAGGAACCGGTGGTCCAGCAGGACCAGAGGAGACCCAAGACCTTCCAGCAGGACCAGAGGAGACCCAGGACTGTCCAGCAGGACCAGTTGGTCCAGCAGAACCCGAGGAGACCCAGGAGGACCCGGCCCAGGTGGATGATGAGGGCATCCACAGCAGTGCGGAGGCAGGAAGTGACATCAGCGACAGTTCCTCTGAGGGCAGCGACGACTCGGGCCTCAAGATGGCCAACGACCCCGAGACCCCAACTGGAGACCTGCTGGCCCCGCCCACCTCAGATCTGCTGGCCCCACCCACCCCAGACATGCTGGCCCCGCCTCCCAGCAGCGGCGAGGGGGAGGGGCTGAAGAGCCTACTTTGTATCTTCTGCGACCGCAGCTTTCCCCTGCAGTCGCAGTACCACCGCCACCTGCAGCGCCACCTGGTCAACGTCTACTTCCTGGACCACCTGGGATCTGGGAAGTGAAGGCCACGCCTCCCTCCCCCAACTCTTCAGTCTGACCTTTGACCCCTCCTGCTCTCACTTCCTGTTTGAACTTTGTTGCCTTGTTTCCCCGACAATCAGCTGCTGCTGCTGCTCCGCCTCCTCCTCCTCCCTCTGCTGTCATTGGCTGCACCTGCGATGATGATGTCATCCCCCCCCCCTCCTTCCCCATCCCCCCCTCGACTTTGTCACAGCTGATTGGAACATGTGGTTGCAATTTAAAAAAAAACAAAAAGACGAGTAGGTGTATGTGAGATGTCGCTGTAACTTCCTGTTTAGTCTCGACTCACTTCCTGTTCCTGTCCAGGGCCGCCGTCTCGTCCTATCAGCTCCCTCCTTTCACACATTAACTGAGCAACTGTCACTTTTCTTTTTTCTGTTTTTTTTTCAAATAAACTTTATTTCAGTCAACTGAGTTTGTTCTTTATTGCGACCTTCCAGGTGTCAGCAGCAGCCGGAGAGGTCACGTGACCTCAGCTGAGAGGTCACGTGACCTCTTCACTGAGAGGCAAGTTGACATGAGCTCTCAGTGAAGAGCTCACGACCTCTCGGCTTTTATTTCTTCTTTTTCTCCTTCTTGTTCTTGTTCTTCTCCACCCGGAGCTGTGTGGCTCCGCCCACTGGCCCCGTGGCTCCGCCCCCCAGCAGCGCCGCCGGCCTCACGGTCCTGTATTTGGGCGATCGAGCGATTCTCTCTCCCCGCAGCCGCACCAGGTGAGGCAGCAGTGGCGGAGCGCGCATGCCGTACAGCGCCCCCTCTGGGCCGTGCAGCCGCAGCGCCACCCGCTGGCCACTGGCCGCCGTCACCGCCACCCAGCCTATCGACGACAGCGTCAGGTCGGCCGCCGCCTCCAGGGGGCCGCGACCCTCCAGTTGGACCTCCTGCGGCACCAGCGGAGGGAAGCTGCTCATCCTGTCTGAGCCTCCAGAGGGAACCTGAAGGCAGCACCACACACACACACACATGGTGAGCACCAATCAGGGCTGAGGACATGGGGTCATGTGACATGCGGCCCCACCCACTCACCCCCAGCAGGGCGTGGCCAGCGTGCTTCCTGTAGATGGCGTCGGCCTTGTCCAGGGAGGTGACGTGGACTGGGAGGCGGGCCGAGACCAGGACTGAGAACCAGCAGGAAGTCCCGCCCTGAGAGAGAGGGAGCAGCCAATCAGAGCCTTGCTCAGCCTGACTGCAGCTTAGTCATTGGCTGGCCAGCCAGGGATGATGTCATCACCTCCAGGAAGTCGACCCGGGCCAGCCCGCCCACAAACAGGCTCATGGAGGGCTTGAGGACAAAGGTCCGGGGCACCAGGGCCTGGTCCGGAACCACTGACATCACTTCCTGTGGACTCAGCAGCTGCAGGATCTGCAAGGGGAGGGGCCACAGGGCACGGCTGACGACCCATTGGTCCACACGCTAGCTGCTTTGTGCTATGATGAAGGTGTGAGGGGGGCGGAGCCTCACATCATGCTCTTTCATGATCCCTGGAGTGTCATTCAGCCAGTGGGCGTCTTTCAGCTGATTGGCCGAGAACAACTCCTCCTCCCGTGACCTCCCGCTGACCCCTGGAGGTCACACATACACACACACACAGGAGAACTACAGGCCGACCACTCAGAAAGGCACGTCATTGGTCTCGTATGGTCATGTGACCGTTACCTCTCCCTCCCGTCTTCTCATCTTCTTCTTCTTCTCCTCCAAAGGCCAGAAGGTCAGGGTCAAACTCCACCTCACCCGCTGACCTTCTGACCTGGAACGTTCTGCCCACCCGCCCTGTGAAGACAGGTGGAGATGAGAGAGGATGAAGGTGATGATGATGATGATGATGATGATGATGGTGAAGGCAATGATGGTGATGGTGATGATGAAGATGGAGGTGGTCTTACTCACCCAGCAGGTAGCCCTGCCTGCCGAGCAGCCGCAGCCTCCTCAGCTCCTCCTGCGACAGCTCCTCCTCCGTCTGCTTCGCCTCCTGGTCCAGGCGCTGGCGGCGCCGAAACAGCCGCTGGGGCGTCGGCTTGAGGAGGGGGAACCTGAGTAGGTCCAGGGTGGTCCCTGAAGGCAGCATGGGGCAGAGGACCGGCAGAGGACCAGCAGGGGGCAGCAGATTAGGGAAACTTCATTGAACTCTTTCACTCAACACTTTTACAAATAAAAACAAGTGACCTTTGACCTCTACAACTATCTACATGTATAGAAGTACTGATACAAAGTAAATAGATATGCAAGTGTGTATACATTATTTTGGTTTACTGTATGTACATATATATACATATATATATAAATATATATATATATATCCAGAGAGCTATAGGTGTTGATGGCAGGGCCTAGCTCACCTGGCCAGGAGGACACGGTGGCCCTGCGGAGGGGGTCAGAGGTCGCGACCTTGCAAAGGTCAGAGGCCAGCAGGGCGTTGAAGAGCGTGGACTTGCCGGCGTTGGCCCCGCCCACCAGGTAGACGTCCCCTCCTGTCCAGCGGGGGCGCTGCAGGGCCGAGATCAGCGCCTCTACTCCGTAGCCTGTCCTGGCGCTGACCAGGTGCACCGCCGCCCCCTGCTGGCCGCCCTGCTGCAGCCAGGCGGCGGTCAGCCGCGCCCGCAGCCGCCGCAGGTGGTCTGGCGAGTCTGGCGGCAGCAGGTCCACCTTGGTGCCCACCAGCAGCGCAGTACTGCCGGCCGCCAGCAGGGGGTTCAGGGCTGCGGGCAGCTCCAGCTGCAGTAAGTCCACCACCACCAGCAGCACCGCCCCCTGCTGCAGCGCCCCCTGCAGCAGCCGCGGCGCCACCACCTGTTGGAAGTGCTCGGCCGGCAGCTCCGCGCTGCCCCCTGCTGGTGCCCGGCGCTGGTGCACAAGCTGGTGGCAACGCTGGCACGTCCTGGAGCCACGGTCCCTGAACACCTCGCTGGGCAGGAAGCCCGGCAGGCCGGCCTGGACGCACTGCAGCCGGGCACCACAGCCTGAGCAGCAGGGGGCGCCAGGGAGCTGCAGCTGCTGCTGCTGCTGCTGCTGCTGCTGCTCCACACCACCTCCTCCTCCTCCTCCTCCTCCTCCTCTGCCTCTCTCTGTCTTCTTCTTCTTCTTCTTCTCCAGAGGGTGCAGGTGGTCAGGAGGAGGAGGAGGAGGAGAAGCCAAGGAGGAGAAGAGCTCCTCTGGGCGGAGCTGCTCCTCTGGATCTGGAGCAGGAAGAAGAAGAAGAAGGAGGAGGAGGAGGAGGAGGAGAAGGAGGAGGAGATGGCGTCATATTCAACTCAGTCCTTCCAATCAGAGCCGCTGCTGTTCCTTCAGTTTCCTCCTTCAACATCACGTGACCGCATCGCAACAGGTCCCTCCTAGCCCCTGCCCCCCGGCTCCTCACCTATACAGTCCACAAACACGAACTGCTCCTCTATGTTCCGGTCCACCGTGCAGCTTCGCTCCCACTTCTGATCCGCGCTGCACAGCCGCCGGCTGGCGCTCCGAGCTCCGCCCATGGCGGACACGCGGCGCCGTAGAAGGAAACGAGCGTCCCCGCGCAGCGCCCGACCGACACTCACCCGGAACACCTGCAACATGTCGGACTGGACCTGGACCTGGACCTGGACCAGGACACTGAGGACACACGCGCACACTGGGCAAGTCCCAAGCTTACTTCCTGGTTGGCAGTGACGTAGCGGAAGCGTGTCGTTGTTGTCTAAATAAGACCGCCGTTTTGTTTTTGTTTTTTTTGTTATTATTTTATATTGTCAAGACTTGAAAATGTCTGCACTTTATGTTTGTATATTGAAAGTTTAAATGAAGATTTGTTGACAAAAAGACAGACGGGGCTTAGTTTCTATCTCTTTTACAGCGACAACTTCCGGTCATGAAATCGAAGCGTTTCCGTTTTGTTTCTGTCGATAAAGTTTCGAAAAAGTTTCTGAATCAGACAAAATACTGCGAATCCCCGTGACGTCATACACCAAAACGATGGAACTGTTGTGCATTTTGTATGTTAAAGTGACATTTTAAATAAAGATCTTGAAGAAAAAATAGAATATGTGAATGATTTAAAGATCGATCGACGGAGGGGAAAGGAGGAGGTGACAGGAGTAAGAGGTGGAAGGAGGAGTCACTCCGCTGCTGCTGCTGGGAGTCTGGAGGTACCGGCAGCACGGTTGGAGTGCGACGTCTGTCCATCCTCTGAGGATCTATGACCGCAGCTGAAAGTCAGCGCTGTTTCCGGGAGCGACCAAAAGTTGACGCTGCTGTTGCTGCTGCTGCACCATGTTGAGGTTCTGCAGTTCCTCCCTCAGATCTGCTGCTGCTGCTGCTGCTGCTGCACAGGTGAGTCTCTCCTCAGAAACACTTGGACCAGGACCAGGACCTGGATCACGACCAGGACCTGGACCTGGAACAAACCCAGAACCTTAACCTCAATCAGCCTGTCTGAGTCGGTTGATTCTGGTCCCTGTCTCACAGACACACACACGCACACGCGCGCTCGCACACACGCACACACACACACACACACACACACACACACACACACACACACACACACACACTCACATTTGGTCTTTGGACTCTTCTAGACTTTCAGGTTTAAGATTAACCAGCTACTGAAGAGGCCTCAGGGGGCCTGCAGGATCTGGGGGCCACTGGGTTCCCCAGGGTCTCCAGTAACTCGAGGACTAAGTCCTCAGGGGTGTCAAACATATGGCCCGCGGGCCAGATCAGGCCCGCAAACTGTGTTTTTCCGGCCCGCGAGATGATTTTGCAAAATATAAAAACTGCAATATTTCAATGAAAGAAAGTGCAGTTCCAAATGTGTCCACTTGGTGTCGCAATATCGTTTCTGCTTGGCAAACAAACTCAATACTGGGGCTGAGCAAACTGGCAAAAGTACAGCCACTCACGCCTCCTATTGGCTGCTCTCATTGCCCCAGAATGTCTCTGTGGAAACAGACAAAGCTGATGCAGAGCAGCGTTGCCAACCTGGCGACTTTCTCCCCCCAAAAAGTCGCTATTCTCCCACTAGCGACTTTTTTTTTGTCAAAAGGCAAATGTGGCCCGTGAACCAAAATGAGTTTGAAACCCCTGACTTACACGGTCTCCAGGACCTCCAGGGTCCTCAGGGTCTCCAGGGTCTCTCTGCTCCTGGTTGATTTGCTTTCGTGGAGAAGTGAAGAAGAACTCTGACCCTGATGGAGCCCTGATGTGACCCTGAAACATTCCAACGTCTGTCATCACAGATCCGGTCCAGAAAAACCTGCTGGTAGTGGTTCAGTGTGACGACAGCAAACGAGAACTAGTCTGGACTGTTCCTGGTCCTGGTTCTAACCCTGGCCCTGGTCCTAGTCCTAACCCAGCCCCTGGTCTTGGTCCTGGTGACCCTCTCTCTGCTCCCTGCAGGCCCGTGTGCGCCTGTCAACGGCTGCCCAGCAGGAACACGGAACCCTCTATGAGTTCCGCACCTACAACATCCGTCCAGAGCAGAACGCCGCCTTCCTCAAACTGACCAATGAGAAGATCCACCTGAGAACCGCCCACTCGCAGCTGATTGGCTACTGGTCGGTGGAGTACGGCGGCCTCAACCAGGTCTTCCACATCTGGAAGTACGGTGAGAAGGTTCTTCAGCTGAGAAGGTCCTCCTCCATCTCAGTGTGGACACAGGAAGTGACCCCCTTCTTCTTGCCCTGCCCCCTGCCCCCTGCCCCTCCCCTCTCCTCAGACAGCTACGCCCAGAGGGCGGGGGTCCGGGCGGCCCTGGCCCAGGACCCGTCCTGGATCTCTGAGTACATCTCCAAGGCCCTGCCCATGCTGAGGTCCCAGGACAACCAGGTGGTCTACCTGGTCCCCTGGAGCCACCTGCAGGAGCCCCCCAAGGAGGGAGGTAAGCCCCGATCCAGCCAGGGCCAGTTCCAGGTCTTGAAGGTCAGGGTGTAGGGGGTCCAGGTCCAGGTCTTGAGGTCCAGGTGTGTTTCAGGTGTGTACGAACTGGCCACCTTCCTCATGCGTCCCGGTGGTCCGGCTGTCTGGGGGCGGGATTTCCAGGCCGCCGTCATGGCCCATGATGCACCGGGGTACGGCCACCTGGTGGCGGCCTTCCACAGTGAGGTCGGCCCTCTGAACACAGGTAGCGCAGCCAGCTGATAGTCACCCTGACACACACACACACACACACACACCCTCCTGACACTTCCTCTGTGTGTGTGTGTGTGTGTGTGTGTGTGTGTGTGTGTGTGTGTGTGTGCAGTGCACGCCCTCTGGTGGTTCCAGAGTGCTGATCAGAGGGCGGAGCTTCGTCACAAGTGTCACACTGACGGCCGTGTGGTCGCCGCAGGTGAGTTGCTGCCGCCGCCGTGCGTCCGTCGCACTCTGATGATGTCATCCACCTCACTTCCTGTTTCCTGCCTCCCCCGCCCCCAGTGAGGAATAGCGCCGCCCACCTGGTCTCCCAGGAGAACAGACTCATGTTCCCCTGCACCTTCTCACCGCTCCGCTGACTTCCTGTCTGGCAGGAAGTCCCGCCCACTGCCGCTGCCCTCCGAGGCCTCACCTCCCTCCCGCTCTCCACCAGCCAATCACAGCTCAGCGGGCTTCCGTCCTTGTCCTGCCTCTTCAGACAGAGCCTTTTGTTTCCTGTCGTTTGATTGGACAAATTGAAAAGTTTGACTGACAGGTGGTGGGTGGGGCTAAATCGTCAAATATAAAAGGTTACAATGAATAAAAAAAAAATATATGCAAATATCATTAAAGATGTTGTGTTGTCTGTGTAAGTTTGATGCAGATGAATGAATCCAGTTTCAAAGATCCAGTGTGGAAAACGTGGCCGGATTTATGATTTTTATATTGTTAAAAACTTCACATACTGCCCATAAATCCATTAGTAATACATTAATAATGCAGTACAATAGAAGTCATATGGTTTTTCAACCCAACAGTTCTATATATATATATGATTAATTGGAGGCATAGTGACAGGACCGCCACTGTCACATGTATATACATATATACTGTATATACATATATATATATATATATATATATATTTATATATGTATAACCTCAAGGGTCTGTTCGTGGACCACTTCTCTTTAACATTTACATGTTTCCTCTTGGTGAGATAGGGTTAGCATGGCATCAGCTTCCACCTGTATGCAGATGATGCACAGGTCTATCTGCCACTTAAAGCCGATGAAGCACAACAGTCAGCTAAATTAGAAACTTCCTTCAGTGACTCCTCCTTCTTCCTCTAAGTCACTGCTTCCATCACTTTCTCCTCTCCACCTGAACTACTGATTGTTTGCGTGATACTGCCGCAGTTTCTGTGTGTCTCCAGCAGGTGAGGACCATCTTGGTGCCATCGCTTCAACTTTGCCACCAGGCTCAGGACCAGGACCTGACTTAATGGTGGATCATGGTCCATGATGGACTCTTGCCCTCCCAGTCACAGCCCTACTGCTGAACATTTAAGCCCATTTAAACTTTCAGAATGTTTTAATGTATATGACACAAATACATCTATTTATAGACACATTTGAATGATTTACTCTTATATATCTACACCTACATTGTGAGGGCTTTGCTGTTAACCCTGAAACTCACTCTGTCTCTCTCTCCTTCTCACCCCAACTGGTCATAGGCAGATGAGCGCCCTCTGGAGTCTGGATCTGCTGTAGGGTTCTTCCTGCCCACTGTCGAAATCTCCAGACCTCACAGTGAGGTGATGTTGTGTTGTCGTTTGAGTGTGGATGTTGTGTTGATGTTGTTGTTGCTCAGACACACTGACTCTGGTCGGACACTCGGCTGGTTCCACTGGTTTATTGTGCGGCTCAGTAACAGTTGTCGTCCACCAGCAGGAGGAGCCGTTCGGCGCAAACAAACACCAACAAACACACACCTGAAAGGGGCGGAGCTCCTGGGATGCGTCGGTCCGATCAGCTGATTGATCGATCCGGTCCGACCCACTGCTTCTCTTCTCCGACACAAACAAACCTTCTCCCTCCTTTTTTGCTTTTTTTTCTTAGAAATACTAAAAAAATCAAATCAGTCAGCTGGTCTCTGATTGGTCGACCGCACAGTGATGTCGCTACACATTCAATAAAACAAACAACAACAGGAAGAAAGAATCACTGGTGGTGGAGAAGGCTGGACGTGATTGGCCGTCTCCTCCACCACTCACTCATCAGTCCCAGGAGGGCGGCGCTCCAATCACGGCGTGGGGGGCGGGGCTCCCTGGGCCACGCCCCCCCTCGCCACCCCCTCGCTACAGTGTCTTTGCATTGAGTGGCATGTTGGGCGGCGCGTGACTCCGCCCACAGGTTCGGATCGGGAGCGACGCAGGTCCGGTCCGGTCCGGTACAATCACACGGCGCTCTCCTGCCGAGGCCCCGCCCCCTGCCGAAGCCCCGCCTTCCTCGGCGGGCCGTGGCGGCGCCGCAGCGAGTCCTTGGAGTGATAGTCGTCACTCTGGTCCTTGGCGAAGTTCACAAACACCTGCAGGAGGGGGGGGCAGCGTCAGAGGACTACATCTCCCAGCAGCCCCGGCGGCTGCCACAGACCTGTCTCAACAACTGGAGGGCAGCGTATCACCCCCACCAAGTGGTCACTGCAGGTACTGCAGCCAAAAACCCCACAAGGCCCCAAAAAGCCTGTCCCCATTAGAGCACAATACAAAGTGACCTCCTGTCAGACAGCTGACTGGATGACCTTTGACCTCAAACACAGTCCACATCAAATCTTTCTCTTTTGTAGATTTTTTTTCCCACTTTCTAAAAAAAAAAAAACCTAAAGGCCAGAAAAGCTGCTGCTGCGTGATGTCACGCAACTGCCACATGCCTACTCATTGTGATTGGCCGCTGTGTCCTGACGTGTCATGTGACTGCCAGACAGAGAGAGGAGCATGATGGGAAGTGCTACCAGCGCTGAGCTCTGAGCTATGGCAGGAAGTGAGCAGGAAGTGGCTTCAACCCGTAAGAAGAGCCGCCCGCCGCCAGAGTGACATCGCCAATGAGAGTGAGCGTGACCTCTGACCTGGTCCAGGGTGGTCTGGCTGACGGAGTAGTCCTCGATCCTCAGCTGCTCCTTGTTGTGGGCCAGCAGGGAGAAGATGTGTGTGAGCGAGGTGTGAGCCGAGGGCAGCTGGTACTGCAGCAGGTTGCCGTGCTGCTCCTTCAGAGTGCTGCCGCTCAGCTGGCTCTCAATGAACTTCCTGACCGACTGCAGGTCCGAGTCCACGCCCCCCACCCTCAGCACGATGGTGTAGCCGTCACCAAACCTGTAGGAGGTGGGGGGTGAGTGAGTGAGTGAGAGATAGGGAGAGAGAGTGAGAGTGAGTGAGAGATAGGGAGAGAGAGGAGTGAGTGTGAGAGAGAGAGAGAGAGAGAGGGAGTGAGTGAAAGTGTGAGGAGTGAGTGAGAGAGTTAGAGAGGAGTGAGAGAGGGAGTGAGAGAAAGTGAGAGATAGGGAGAGAGAGTGAGAGTGTGTGTGAGTGAAAGTGTGAGAAGGAGTGAGTGACTGAGAGAGAGAGAGAGAGTGAGTGGTTGAGGGAGGGAGTGAGTGAGAGAGTTAGAGAGGAGTGAGAGGGAGAGGAGTGAGAGTGTGTGTGTGAGTGAATGAGTGAATGACAGAGGGAGTGAGAGTGTGAGTGAAAGTGTGAGAAGGAGTGAGAGAGGGAGTGAGAGTGAGATTGAGTGACTGTGTAACTATGTGAGTGTGAGAGTGAGAGAGAGAGTGAGAGTGTGTGTGAGTGAAAGTGTGAGAAGGAGTGAGTGATTGAGAGAGAGAGAGTGGTTGAGGGAGGGAGGTGTGAGAAAGTGAGGAGTGAGTGGTGAGAGAGAGAGAGAGAGTGAGAGGGAGGAGTGACAGTGTGAGAATGAGGTGAGTGAGAGTGTAGAGATGTGAGGGTGAGTGAGAGAGAGAGAGAGGAGTGAGAGGAGGAGGAGAGGAGAGGAGGTGAGAGAGGGAGGAGTGAGTGTGTGTGTGTGAGTGAGAGTGAGAGAGGAGTGAGTGATGAGAGAGAGAGAGAGGTTGAGGGCGAGGGGAGGAGAGTGAAAGTGTGAGAAGGAGTGAGTGATTGAGAGAGAGAGTAGTGGTTGAGGGAGGGAGAGTGAGTGAGTGAAAGAGTTAGAGAGGAGTGAGAGAGGGAGTGAGAGTGACAGAGTGTGAGAATGAGAGTGAGTGACTGTGTAACTATGTGAGAGTGAGAGTGAGAGTGACCTGTTCTTGAGGTGCTGCACGCTGCCCAGACATCTGAACCTGCCGTTGACCATGATGGCCATCCTGGTACACAGAGCCTCACACTCCTCCATGCTGACACACACACACACACACACAGACAGGGTTAGGGGCAGGATGGGGACATGTTGTCGGCGAGGGACCCGGGGCAGCGGGGACCCACCTGTGCGAGGTGAGCACCACGGAGCGGCCCTCCTTGATGACGCTGGTGATGCAGCTCCAGAGGGCGCGGCGAGCCCGGGGGTCCATGCCAGTGGTGGGCTCGTCCTGCCAGCAGCAGCGCCACCGCCAGGCGCAGGGACGTCCACAGGTGCAGCAGGAAGCAGAGGGAGAAGGTGAGGAGGAGGGGGAGGAGGAAGAGCATCGTCGCCATCTGCTGCTGTTACTGCTGCTGCTGCTGCCTGACTCGCTCCCCCCTTTAAACCCTGTCATGCTGCACTCTGATTGGCTGACGGCCTGGCAGGATGTTGTGTAACAGCTGTGCTGTGAGAACTCTCTTTGTTTGCATTTTGGCGCCGCGTGACTTTGAGTTTTGCAACGTGAGACTTTCAGAGGAAAGATTTTCCAAATTCTTTGGAAGTTTTGCTTACATCAGCGATTGCTTGTGTGTGTGTGTGTGTGTGTGTGTGTGTGTGTGTGTGTGTGTGAGTGTGCAGTGTTACCAGGAAGACCACAGGGGGCGCTCCAATCAGTGCCATGGCGGTGGACAGCTTCCTCAGGTTGCCGCCGCTGTAACTTCCTGCTGCCTTGTCGGCGTATTTGACCAGACCCAACTTCCTGATGCCCCATTCAGCCACCTGAGAACACACACCTTCATCATCACCTTCATCATCATCATCACCTTCATCATCATCATCATTTTCATCATCTTCATCATCACCTTCATCATCATCATCATCACCATAATCATCATCATCGTCATCACCTTCACATCATCATCATCATCACCTTCATCATCATCATCATTTTCATCATCTTCATCATCACCTTCATCATCATCATCATCACCATAATCATCATCATCGTCATCACATCATCATCATCATCATCATCATCATCTTCATCATCATCATCATCATCATCACCTTCATCATCAACATCATCACCTTCATCATCATCATCATCATCATCACCTTCATCATCATCATTACCTTCATCATCATCATCATCACCACCTTCATCATCATCATCATCATCAGCAGCACCTTCATCATCATCTTCATCATCATCATCATCATTACCTTCATCATCATCATCATCATCACCACCTTCATCATCATCATCATCATTACCTTCATCATCATCATCATCACCACCTTCATCATCACCTTCATCATTATCTTCATCATCATCTTCATCATCAACTTCTTCATCATCATCATCATCATCATCAGCACCTTCATCATCATCATCATCATCATCAGCGTGTGTGTGTGTGTGTGTGTGAGGACTCACGTCACACACTTCCTCCTCAGGAACTCCTCTCAGGACAGCGTAGAGCTCCAGATGTTCTCGACCCGTCAGCAGCTCGTTGATGGAGTCGAACTGAGGACAGTAGCCCAGGTTCTGGTGGACCTGGTCCATCTCCCGCAGGATGCTGAGCACACACACACACACACACACACACACAGGTTGGTAAAGTGGATGCAGTGATGGAGCAACAGTCAGATTAAGGAATTAAAGGAGCCGCAACACATTTCAACATGTTGGTCATGTGACCCGTCAACGAGCCAATCAGCTGCCCCTCTAGTCAGAGCCTCACTCTCTCTCTCTCTAATCCTTCCAACAGGAAGAAGGCCACACTAGGGATCCTGAGGACAGGTCAAGTGACCAGACCTGAGGTCACGACCTTTGACCTGCTCACCTCTTGCCAGCCAGGAAGGCCTCTCCACTGGTCACCAGTGTGTCTCCAGTCAGCATCTTGAAGGTGGTCGTCTTCCCAGCACCGTTCACCCCCAGCAGCCCGAAGCACTGCACACACACACACACACACACAGAGGGAGGAGTCAGTCTGGTCTAGCTGACCACCTCCTCCTCCTGCTCCTCCTCCTCCTCCACCTCCTCCTCCTCCTCACCTCTCCAGGTGGGATCCCCACACACAGTCGGTCCACCGCCGGCTGCTGCTTCCTCTTGAACACCTGAACACCACACACACCCAGTCACTTCCTCTGTGTGTGTGTGTGTGTGTGTGTGTGTGTGTGTGTGTGTGTGTGTGTGTGTGTGTGTGTGTGTGTCCACCTTGGTGAGCTCCCTCAGCTCCAGGATGTCTCCCTGTCCCAGGCCGTGGACGATCCTGTGTCTCTCTCGGGCCACGTCCTCGTCCTCGTCCCCCAGGGGCTCCAGTTTGGTCAGGACGCTGACCGGCCTGCACACACACACACACACACACACACACACACACACACACACACACACACACACACACACACACACCTCAAGTTTACAACTCCACTACTTTTAGCTCGTTGCTGCCTCCCAGTGGACAGCAGAGTCATGGCAGCATGTCAGGGTGTGTGTGTGTGTGTGTGTGTGTGTGTGTACCTGGGCTTGATGCAGAAGCGGTACTGAATGAGGACGGTGATGATGAAGAAGACCAGGCCCTCCAGCGCCATGGCCACCAGGTTCTTGCCCACCATGTCCCACTCCAGCGGCGAGCGCAACCGGTTCTCACCTGAGGAGCATCGGCGGCGTCAACCAACCACAGCCTGACACATCAGAGGTGGGGCGGGGCTCAGGGGGAGGGGGAGGCTCACCGAATCTCTCCAGGGCGTCGGCCATGGCCTGGTTCTTCACCATGTCGATGAGGCCTCGGCCCAGGCAGAAGTGAGGGAAGATCAGCAGCACGTTCTTCAGGATGTCGTTGATTCCTCCGATCTCCTGCACACCAACATCACAGCAACATCAATCACAGCAACATCAGAGCAGCTTGGGTCCCGGCTTGGGTCCCAGCCCGGCCCCGAGCCTCACGTTGTTTCCAAAGAGCTCCATGACGAAGGTGGAGATGCTGCCGTTGATGCCGATGAGGATGTTGACGCTGGTGAGGACCACGTAGGCGGTGCTGGGGATGGTGAAGAAGAAGGAGGCCGGGTACATCAAGGGGGTGATGGACCACCTGCACAGAGAGACCAGGGTGAGTCGGGGTGCAGTGATCCGGGGGAACCACCAGGGGGCAGTGCGGTGGTTCTGCACCCACCCGTAGAGCAGCAGCAGCAGTGCCAGCGCCGGCAGGTTGGTGGAAGACACGTAGGCGTTTTGTTGGAAGCAGACGAAGATCAGGACCACCAGCAAGGCCGGGAAGCAGTAGTTACACTGCAGGGACAAAACCAGGTCAGAGGTCAGGGACCAGGACCAGCTGGACCTGGACCCAGGAGAAGGGTCTTGGTTCAGGCATAGGGCTAGAGACCACCAGCAGCTGGACCTAGGTCTAGGACCAGGTCCAGGGCCCAGGACCACAACCAGCTGAACCCTGGTCCTGGGTCCAGACTCAGACCCAGGTCCAGGTCCAGATCCAGATCCACGGTCCAGGTCCAAGTGCAGGGTCCAGGTCGTGGTCCTGGACCCTGCACTTGGACCACGACCACGGATCAGGACTAGGTCCCGGTCCTGGTCCAGGTGCCGGTCCTGGTGCAGGAGGAGGTCCTACCATGTCCCAGGTGTAGTTGGCCACCCAGTAGAGCAGCGGTTGCACCCCGCTGATGAAGTGCATGTGCTTGGTCTTGCTGACTCGCTCCTGAATCAGGAAGACCACGAAGCTGGCCGGAACGAAGGACATGGCGAAGATCACGCAGATGGAGACCAGGACGTCCACGGAGGTGGTCACCCTGGAGACGGAGGAGAACCAGCAACCAGTGAGACATGAGCCTGCAACCACACCCTGAGGGGTGCAGTGAGGAGTGCAGTGCAGTGCAGTGACTCACAGCGCCACCTGGGACAGCTGCTCCTTGGTCAGGTTCAGTGGGTGGTTGAAGGCCCGGATGCCGAAGCTGCTGGGGTCAGCGCCAGGCGGCAGGTTGGCCCTCAGCACTGCGTTGTTCATCACGTTGATGAAGGCCCCCACACTGTGCCAGCCCTTGTTGTTGAACCACACCTGCGGACAGGAAGCAGGAAGCAGGAAGTGAGTGGGTCACTCCGCCAGCCCCCTCCGCCGGTGCCCCCTGCTGGTCATGGTCCTGGCCCTGGTCCTGGCCCTGGTCCTGGTCCTCACCTTCACGTTGTTCTTGGTGTCCAGGCCGTCGATGAAACCAGACAGGCTGTCCAGGAAGCGGTCGGCGGCAGCACCCTGAGGAGCAGGTCGCACTTCCTGTTAGCCCTTCACAATAACAACACACACACACACACACACACACACACACACACACACACACACACACACACAGACCTTCTGCAGCTCGAAGATCTTCCTGATGCGTTCAATGGCGTCGTTCACCTCGTGGGCCGGTGGCAGCACCTGCGCGCTGCGGGCACCAAATGAAAAGCCTCCGTACCTGCAAGACAGGAAGTGAGTGACGGGACACTTTCACAATAACAGGCAGAAGATGATAAAAACAAAAACCCACCTGAACTCGTTGACCCAGACTTTGTTCTTCAGACTGGAGAGAAGAAGACAAGAGTGAGAGAGTGAGTGTGTGTGTGTGTGTGTGTGTGTGTGTGTGTGTGTGTGTGTGAGTGTGTGCGCCACCTCTTGCCGATGATCTGTGCATAGGTCTTGACCAGGTAGTCGGAGATGTTCCTCCCCGTCAGGTTCTGCAGGGTGTCGGTGGCGCTGAGCTTCATCTGAACAACCAACACAGAGACGCAGAACCAGGTGAGACCAGGTGAGGCCAGGTCAGGCCAGGTGAGACCAGGTCAGACCAGGTCAGACCAGGAGAACCAAGTGAGACCAGGTGAGACCAGGTGAGACCACGTAAACCAGATGAGACCCAGCGAGTCACAGCAAGTCTAGTGGTTTTGTTTGAGGCCGTGACCTCTGACCTCGGGTGGCGGCAGGCCCCCAGCACCGGGGGGGCAGTCAGGCAGCATCTTCTTGTGGCCCCCGGAATCGCAGGAGCAGGCGGGAGAGGGCTGGTCCATTGTCCAGTTCCTGGAGCTGAAGATCTGCTGGAGGCCCTCGGGATCCTCGGGGCTCCTCCAGTCGTCCTCGCCCATGGTACACGGGGCCTCCCTGGACCACATGGGGACAGAGAGTGGGTGACATCACGGCTCGGACACCAGCAACCAATGGCAGTGAGCGGTGGGAGATGGTGGCGGCCTCACGGGATTGGATGACCGGTCATGCAGCGAGTCCCAAAGCCCGGAGCCTCCATCAGGGCCTGGAGCAGCTGTTGCATGGTGGGGTCGGCAGGGGCGTCATCACTGGGGAGAGCAGGGGGTCCGTCAGTGTGTGGGAGGGTCTGTCAGAGTGTGTGGTGGGCGGGTCCTACCTGATGAAGGTCACCTGGTCCTCGTACATCCAGGGCTGCAGCTCCAGGCTGGGGTACTTCCCGAACGGAGGGACGATGAGGCTGAAGACCAGCGCGATGCACACAAAGACCGCCGGCAACACAATCTGCAGGGGGGGACAGCATGAGACTAATCCAGGACAAGGAGCAGGGGCCAGGACAAGGGGCCAGGAGCTTGTTCAGGGGCCAGAACCAGGACCAGGTCCAGGAGCAAGGAGCTGGTCCAGGAGCAGGTCCAGGGTCCAGGCCCTGTTCCAGTTACAGGGTACAGAGGAAGGTCCAGGGCCCAGGCCCTTTTCCAAGTCCAGGCCCAGGTCCAAGTCCTGATCCTGGATCCAGGCCCTGGTCCTGTTGCAGAGGCCAAGCCCAGGTCCAGGCCCTGAGGGGGCGGCGGGGTAGGCGGGGTGGGGGGTGTACCTGGGCAAAGAAGCCCTTCCTGGAGCGCCTGGCGTACAGGAAGCGCTTCCACATCAGGGCCACAAACTGCTGCCGCTTCAGACTCCAACCACTGACAGTGGAGGACCCTCGACCATCAGACCTCAACTTGCTGTCCTCCAGCCGGCAGTCTGGAGGGGGAGGGGGGGGACAGGTGTCACACAGGTGTGTGCGATTGACTCCACCCAATCAGGAAACAGGAAACAGGTGCTCAGTGACTGGTACCAGCATCTCCGTCAGACTCGTTGCCGTCGTGGTTCTCGTCCTCTGTCAGCGGCTTCAGGCAGCTCTGGTGGTCTCCGCCCCCAAAGGCGTGGGCCCGCCTCCTCCGACGCACAGGAAGTGTCCCGTCTGGACAGACAGACAGGTGGACCACAGCTCAGACAGACAGACAGACAGTAGGACAGACAGACGGTGGGCGGGACTCACCTGAGGGCACCTCGGTGTCCACGCCGTTGTCCTCAGCCACCTTCAGGAAGATCTACAGGACAGAAGAAATTCTAGAGGTCAACCAGGTGGACTAGGTGAGAACAGGTCAACCAGGTGAGGGCAGGACCAGGTCCTGAACCCACCTCCTCCAGCGAGGTGTCCGACACGCCATAGCTGGAAATGCCCAGGTCAGGCAGCTTCATGTCCAGGTCCTTGAAGAGCTCCACGAAGGCTCCGTCCTTGGCGGCGCCGTAGGGCAGCACGTAGGTCAACTCGTGGCCCAGGTCTTCCACCAGGCGGGCAGCCGGCACGTGGCGCAGGATCAGGGTCGACACCAGGGACACGTCGGGGGGCGCCAGGCGGGCCGGCCCGGTGCTTTCTGGAGACCAGCAGGAGAGAGCGGTTAGCGCCACCAGGGGGGGCCCAGGAGCTGGGCGACGCAAGACGGCGGTGACCTCACCGGGGGCGGCAGCCTCACTTTCATGCTCGCTGCCCAGTCCTGCATCACTGCTGCTGACAGAGGCGCACTCCCCCTCCTGGAGGCAGAGCACAAGGTCAGAGGTCAGAGGGGGTGGAGCCAACCCCAGCCCAGGACACACAGACTGTCTTGGAGAAGGACACGGTGCTGAAGGAGATCCTGGAGAGATCTGAAACCTGGAACTAAGAACCAGGAACCAAGAACCAGCAACTAAGAACTAGGAACTGGAACTAGGACCCAGGACCAAGGAGTCAGGGACCAAAGACCTGGAACTTTAAACTAAGAACCAGGAACCAAGAACCAGGAACTAGAACTAGGAACCAGGAAATAGGACCCAGGACTCAGGGACCAGAGACCGGGAACCTGGAACTAAGAACAAGGAACCAAAACCCAGGACACACAGACCTTCTTGGAGAAGGAAACGGTGCTGGAGGAGTTCCTGCAGGAGCTGACGGAGGCCTCGGGCTCCTTCTTGACCAGGGTCAGGTAGTAGCCCGTCCCCAGCTGGGTCTTCAGGAAGAGGGAGGAGCCAACGCAGCACAGCTTCCCATGGGAGATGATGGCAATGCGGTCACCCAGGATGTCGGCCTCGTCCATGTGGTGTGTGGACAGGATGATGGTCCGGCCTGGTCCAGACAGGAAGTGGGTCAGGGTACAGGCCGGAAGTGGATCAGGGTCCAGACAGGAAGTGGGTCAGGGTACAGGCAGGAAGTGCATCAGGGTCCAGACAGAAAGTGGATCAGGCTCAAGGCAGGAAGAGAGTCAGGGTCCAGACAGAGTCTGGCCAGGAAGTGGGTCAGACCCAGAGAGGACGTGGGTCAGAGCCCAGGCAGGAAGTAGATCAGAGTCCACACAGGAAGCGAGTCAGAGTCCAGACAGAAAATGGAACAGACTACAGACAGGAAGTAGGTCAGAACCCAGACAGGAAGTGAATCAGAATTCAGACAGAGTCCAGGCCGGAAGTGGATCAGATTCAAGACAGAAAGTGAGTGCGAGCCAAGGCAGGAAGTGGATCAGAGCAGAGACAGGAAGTGAGTCAGAATTCAGACAGAAAGTGGGTCAGAGTCCAGACAGGAAGAGTGTCACAGGTCAGACAGGAAGTGGGCTGGAACTCACCCTGTCGGTAGTTGAGCAGCAGGTCCCAGATGCCCCTGCGGGCGAAGGGGTCTACGCCAGCGGTGGGCTCATCCAGGATGACCACCTTGGAGCCGCCCACAAAGGCCAGCGCCACCGACAGCTTCCTCTGCATGCCCCCTGAAAGGGCACAGGTCCGAGCCCTGCGTTTGTGTGGCAGCCCTGTGTCCTGCAGGATCCGCTCCATTTCGGCCTGGACCTGCTGCTCCGTCAGGCCCTTCAGCCGCCCGTAGAACCAAATGTGCTCCTCCACCGTCAGCCTGCGGGGGGAGCCAGAGGAGTCAGCGGAGCGCTGGCCTGGGGCGGGGGCGGAGGCCAGGAGGGCAGACCGGACCTGCGGGGGCAGACCAGCGGACTTACATGCTGAAGAGGACGTTGTGCTGGGGACAGACCCCCAGGCTCCTCCTGATGGCGCTCAGCTCAGAGCGGATGTCTCGGCCCAGGATGTAGGCGGTGCCAGAGGTGGGCGGGAACAGGCCGGTCAAGATGGACCTGTGGATCAGGGAGGAGGAGGGCGCTGGGGTCAGAGGGTGCTCTCGGACTTGCTGGACCCTGGAACTGGACCCTGAACCAGAAACCTGAACCTAGACCCTGGACCCTGGAACCCAGACCCGGACCCGGGAGTGTGGCCTACTCACATGGTGGTGGTCTTTCCTGCTCCGTTGTGCCCCAGGAAGGAGGTGATCTGTCCCTCATAGAAGCCCAGCGTCAGGCCGTCCACCGCCAGCTTCTTCCCGTGCCGGTAGACCTTGACCAGGTTCTCGATGTAGACCCCGGGCTCCCGGTGGGCTGGCTCCTCCTCCATGCACACCGCTGACCAAAACAACAACAAGAAGCTCTTCAGTCTGTGCCACTGCCACCCTGTCGTGAGCCGACGTCACTACGGGCTTACCTCCACAGTTCCCTCGGCTCCTCAGAGGAACCTGGGACGAGGTGGAGGCCACTTCCTCTCCAAACCAGTAAGACTTGGTGAAGGGGAACAACCAGGGCCGAGGGATCCCGTACTGACCTGGACAGACAAAGGGACGAAGGGATGAATCAGCCTTGGGGGACCGCCGGGGGTAGAGGTCTTACCAGGGGGCGTGGTCTTACCAGGAAACACGGCCTCGATGTACCAGGTGAGGATGCCATACAGGACCGAGTCCAGGTACATGAGGCCGATGGTGGTCCGCAGGCTGAAGTCGTCCTCCTCTAGCGGACTGGAGACCAGGTTCCTCCACTGGATCCCGACTCCCTGCTCCTCAAACAGCGCAAAGTACTCACAGCCGAAGCCGAAAGCCACCGGGGACAGGAGGCTCTGCAGGGAGGGGGGGGACCTGCTGATCAGCTGGAACCAATCAGGACAGAGAGGCGAGCGAGGCGAGCAAGTGTTCTTACAGCGAAGACTTTGGCCCCGAAGCCGATGTAGTCCTGCCAGGCCACACAGAGCACGTAGGGCAGGTAGAGGGTAAAGTAGATGATCCCGCCGCAGGCCGCCGCCAGGTTGGCCCTGGCAAACGCAGTGCTGAGCAGGAAGCACTGCATGATGGTCACTACGGCATAGGAGCCCAGGAAGAAGAAGACCACCCCGGGGTCACTGTAGGGCAGCAGGTTCCCTTTCTGTAGGGGGGGATGGGTGGGTTACACAGGGGAGACTGACCAGGGACCAGGAAGCTGGGACCAGGAACCTGGAACTAAGAACCAGGAACTAAGAACTAGGAACCAGGAACTAGAAACCAGAATCCAGAACCCAGGACTCGGGGACCAGGGACCAGAGACCTGGAACAAAGAACCAGGACCCAGGAGGAGGAGCAGACAGTCTCCCAGGACAGACTGGGTACAGCAGGTGGTCCAGAAGTTCCACTGACCTTCAGCAGCAGCACCAGTAATCCAGCGCTGATCAGCAGAGGGATCAGGCTGCTGACAAACCAGCTGAACCACAAGATGCCGTTGTTCAGACCCATGATCTTCATGGTCTCCTTGAGACGGGCCTCCTTCTCGTAGACCACGCTCTTCAGGATGATGGACACCGAGAACATCCAGGCCAGGGTCATGAAGAGGGGCATGGAGCGGCTCATCACCCGCAGGAAGCTGCACCAGGTGGAGGAGGACCGGGTCAGAACTGGGTCAGAACTGGAGACCACACTGAATAGATGGTGCTGCTGAGACCTTCCCCCCAGTGGCCACTGGAGGAACTGCAGCCAAAAACTCTTGAAAGACAAAAAAGTATTTTCCACTAGTGGCCACTTGAGGTATTGCAACCAAAAACCCTATACGGCCTAAAAAGCATTTTTTCCTCCTGGTGGCCACTGGAGGTACTGCAACAACAAAAAAACATACAGCAACAAAAACATTTTCCCCGAGTGGCGATTTGAGGTACTGCAGCCAAAAACCCCACAAGGCCTCAAAAAGCAATTGCCCCCCCTCCAATGGCCACTAGAAGTACTGCAGCCAGTGAGCCAGTGCTCCTCACATGTCGTCCACGTAGCAGGGGTAGGGCATCTGCTGGATGTAGACGCCAGTGCGCTCGGTGGCGCCCGTCATGGCCCTGATGATGGCGTGCTCCGTCACGTCCTGCAGGTAGGAGAAGCCCCCCCAGATGTAGCGCATGTCCTCGAAGGGGTCTGCACGAGGACCTGGGTCCCAGTACCTGAGGAAGACCAGCAGCCAGCCAGGACCAGAGAGACAAGCTGTTGTCACATGGACGATTGTGTCTGTGTGTATGAGTGTGTGTGTGTGTGTGTGTGTGTGTGTGTGTGTGTGTGTGTGTGTGTGTGGTCCCTTACGCGTCCTTGATCTTGTTGGTGCGCTCCACGTTGTCGATGTCCATGCGGATCTTGTAGCGCAGCAGCGGCGGCAGTGAGCTGGCGTTGGCCTGCAGGTCCGGGAAGACCAGGCCAGCCCAGAACCGCCGGTCCTCCAGCAGAACCATGGACTGGTTGACAAGCAGCTCCTCGGTGGAGACCGGCTCCAGCTTGTCCAGGTTCACACACTGTGACATAATTCCTGTGACTTTCTACATGTTCATAGTTTGATGGTAGGAATAAATGTTATCTGTATTGACTGACTGACTGACTGACTGACTGACTCACTCACTCATTGGCTCACTCACTGGCTCACTCACTCAATGACTCACTCACTCATTGACTCACTGAGTCACTCACTGACTGGCTCACCGACTCACTGACTCACTCACTGACTCACTCACTGGGTCACTCACTCACTGACTCACTCACTGACTCACTCACTGACTCACTCACTCACTCACTGACTCACTCACTGACTCACTCACTGAGTCACTCACTCACCCACTGACTCACTGACTGGCTCACTCACTCACTGACTCACTCACTGACTCAGTGACTCACTGACTGACTCAGTGACTCACTGACTCACCCACCGACTCACTGACTCACTGACTCACCTCCATGAAGCTTGAGATGCTCATGATGGCCTGGTCGGTCTCGTTGAACACGTGTGCCCAGGTGAGGCTGCCCCTGGCAGCTGGATCCTGGTCCGCCTGCTTGGCCAGGAAGGTGGAGACGTCCTGCACCGTCCAGTTGGTGGCGCTGAGCTGGGCGGCAAGCAGGCTGGCCGTGGCGTTGTTCTTCAGCAGGGCCTGCAGGGGGGGAGGGGTCAGTCGGATTGCAGTGTCGGGGGGCGGAGGGGGGGTCAAGGGGAGGGCTTGGAGGGCGTTCTGCTCACCCGGACCAGGTCCACCTGCTCGCTGCTCTCTATGAAGCTCCACACTTTGGGCTTCAGCTCCTCCCACATCCCACCCAGGTCCCTGAACACACCCAGCTCCTGGAAGGTCCGGTTCATCTGCAACAAACACACACAGGGTCACACACACACACACACACACACACACACACACACACAGACAGGAAGTGGTGGTACCTCGTGCACCACCCTCTGGGTGGCGCTGTTGTGCGGCGTGTAGAGGATCTTCCCCAACAGCAGCGGCTTCAGGGCCTGCCAGATCATCCTGGACATGGGGTTGGAGTCCAGGTTCTGGACCAGGCTGTTGCAGTAGGGGGCTGCACACACACACACACAGAGTGAGGAGTGACCCCTGACCTCTGACCTCTGACCCCAGACCCCGGACCCTGGACCATGACTCACTGGAGGAGTTGTCGTAGAGTGAGGGCCCCTGGTCCTCGCTGCTGTTGTGGTTTCCAAACAGGGCCTTGTAGTTGCTGTCCTCGTACCAGTTGAGGGACTTGATCTGCAGGCCGCCGCCCTCCGGGTGGCCGCACACGATCCGGGACACGGCCTGGTACATGGTGCTGGGCGAGGATGTGGCGTTCTGGGTCAGGAAGAGGATCTCGCTCCGCAGGTCCATCCAGCTCTTCATGCCGGCCAGCTGGAGCCCAGAAAGGACACGGGTGGGGTCACCGGGAAGAACCGGGCTGAACCGGGCCCAACTGGTCACAAGTGGGCTGAATTTGAATGAACTGGACTAAACCGGACTGAACTGGGTCCAACAGGACTAAACCAGGCTAAACCAGACTGACACAGACTAAACCGGGCCCTACCGGGTCACCGGTCAGGGCCAGCAGCAGGCCCTGGGTCTGTGACCTCAGCCCCAGTGACCTTTGACCTCGGCCTCAGTTGAAGAACTGCTGACGGACGCCGGTCACAGCCACTTCCTGTCTGAGCCAGCGGCAGCTGACAGTGGATGACAGCGACCTCAGCGCCAACCGGACCAGAACCATCGGAGCCGCTGAGGCCTGGGAAGAACCAGGCCCAGAACACAACACCTGCAACCTTTCACAATAACAACTGCAGAGACCAGAACCAGGACCAGAACCAGAGGACACACACACACACACACACAGCTGGATTGAAGACATGTGACTGCTGTGACTTGTTTGTTTTATAGAGATGCTGAATCAGTAATAGGATGTGTGTGTGTGTGTGTGTGTGTGTGTGTGTGTGTGTGTGTGTGTGTGTGTGTGTGTGTGTGTGTGTGTGTGTGTGTGTGTGTGTGTGTGTGTGTGTACCGGGTGAAGAGCCACAGTCGGGGTTGTGCTCATTGAACTTTAGCCTGAAGGGCTGTGTGAGATTCTGGATCAGAGCCCCACTGCCCCCCCACCCTAGTGGTCACCCTGAGGAGGTGCACTGTGTGTGGAGACAGACAGTCAGACAGACGGACAGACAGTCAGACGGACAGACAGTCAGACGGACAGACAGACGGACAGACAGACGGACAGTCAGACAGTCAGACGGACAGACAGACGGACAGACAGACAGACAGACAGACAGTCAGTCAGACAGATGGACAGTCAGACAGACAGACAGACGGACAGACAGACAGACGGACAGACGGACAGTCAGTCAGACAGACGGACAGACAGACAGTCAGTCTGTCAGACGGACAGTCAGACAGACAGACAGACAGACAGACAGTCAGTCAGACAGACGGACAGTCAGACAGACAGTCAGACGGACAGACAGTCAGACAGACGGACAGTCAGACAGACAGACAGACAGACAGACAGACAGACGGACAGACAGACAGACAGTCAGACAGACGGACAGACAGACAGACAGACAGACGGACGGACGGACAGACAGACAGACAGACAGACGGACAGACAGACGGACAGACAGACAGACAGTGTGGTCAGCTGTGTGTGGTGTTGACACTACCAGCAGGGGGCAGCACTGTGTGGACTGTGTGCTGCCCCCTGCTGTCTGCAGCTGCTCCTCTGCACCACACAAACACCTTTCATCCGGAGCCAGAGAAACCCCCCCCCAACCAGCCGCCAGCCCCGCCCCCTGCTGGCCCCACCCCCCCCGCCCCTCCCCCACCTGTGCCAGGTGTGGTGCCCCTCCTACCTCCACTGCCAGCGAGCCCAGACTGTCCAGCAGGTCATTGGTCGCCCGGGCCACCTCCCTCACCACCTGGGGGTCCGACTGAACATCTCTCTGTGGGGGGGGGGAGGAGTCCTCCATTAACACACACACACACACACTGACTGAGAGTGAACGAGAGGTGACAGTGTGTGTGTGTGTGTGTGTGTTTATGTTTGTGTGTGTGTGTGTGTGTGGGAGGAGGCGTGTCCTAACCCGCCCGACTCTCCCAGCTCACTTTTCTTTAGCCTGCAGTGACATTTAAGAGACTGAATCACAAACACACACACACACACACACACACACACACACATGAATAGAGAAGGGCACACCTGATCCAGGTGTGCACGCCCACACACACTCTTTTGTCTGTTTTATCTGAAGGGAAAACCACAAATGTTCCGGAACATTCCGCCGCTTTACTGTACCTGCGTGTGTGTGTGTGTGTGTGTGTGTGTGTGTGTGTGTGTGTGTGTGTGTTTTGTTTCAAAGTAACGTCTGCTTCCTGCGTGCACAGGAAGTGACCTGAGGTGACCCCTCCTCCCTCCTCCTACCCGAACGGGTCTGAAGAAGTCCAGGCTGAGCAGGAAGTTCTCCTCTGCCTGGTCCAGCCAGGTGGGCGGGGCCTGGCACAGCAGCTCCTGCACCCGCAGCGCCACCTGCGGGTCCGACAGGCTGACAAACTGCTGGAAGTTGCGGCGGCCCCCCTTGCTGGGACACATGTCCCTGAGGTGGGCCCCCAGACCGGCCAGCAGCACCTGGTCCAGGTGGACCTGGGCCTCCAGGACCTGCTGGACCTGCTGCTCCGACAGCGACGTGTTGCCCCTCAGGAAGCTCGACAGCCGCTCGTCCTCCTGCAGGAAGTGCTTCAGTCTGAAGCCTGCAGGGGGCGCCGCGCACACACACACACACACACACACACACACACACACACACACACCAGGTCAGGTGACCCGCTGGGCTGTCTGACATCATCAGC
>CM020509.1:727500-745000 GCA_009823395.1 Thamnaconus septentrionalis | reverse complement strand
CCCGCACCGAGGTGCAGCTGCGGGACTAAACCTCCGTGGTCCTCACCCCAGCTTCCGCTTCGGCCCTTTCACAATAAAACACCACCAATCCGCTACTTCCCCTGCGGAAGTTTGGCCGCGTCAGAAGACTTTAGACCAACAAGACATATTTGATATTCTTGATATTATTAACCTGCAGTCTCTTTGTATTGTTGTCATTCGTTTATTTTCCTGTGACATTTGCACCGTCATTCTGTCAGTGTGTCACTGCGCCATCTTCTGTTTGTACTATTTTATCTACAGCTACCTTTTCTATCTTATTGTATTTTGTATATTTTTGTGTGCAATGACAATAAAACACTATCTATCTATCTATCAGGTTTTGTAAAGAAATACAAAAGGAAATAAATAAGAGGAAAAAGGACACACACACACACACACACAAACATGTATTTCGTAGACCTTTGGCCTACATTGCTGTGACTTGGGCTCCCAGAGGAGGCCTGGTCTCACTTCCTCTTTTGAGACACTGATTTCTGTTATTCTGTTGTCTATTTCTATTTCTATTTATTTATTTATTTATTTTGAAAGGGGACAATACAATTTTATAAAACACATGGATAGACATGGTTAAAAAAAATAATAATAATAAGAAGAAGAAGAAGAAGAAAAAAAAAACAGAATTAGCCAAAAGGCTTAGTTTTCATCTGCAGTCCGCTGGCCAAGATGTAAAAAGTTCAATAAAAATCATTTAAAAAAAAAATAGAAATACATGATTGTTAGGGCACTAACATAATAACATACACATGACACGATTGTCTCTCTCATTGTAACAGTTTTCAAGATTCATCTTTTCCACATCAACACAAGCCATTGCTTCAGCACTTGCTGTGCGTTGCTTCACATCATTGTGTCAACATAGCCCAACACTGTCACACGCTGTTAAAACAGAAGCCTGATCTCCTCGGACTCCTTTCTCTAAAACCACTTTCTATACACTGAGACATTTCTCCTCTCGGATGACTGAACAGCAACACAGCGCAGAGTTTTGAACGCGGGTCAGTGAGGAACTGCAGGATATTCAATGTGTTTGTGTGTTTGTGTGCAACTTCAGCGCTTCGTCTTCGGACCGCTGCCGTCCCCGGTCCTCCGTGACGTCATTTCCAGGTTGGTTTGGACCTGGGTCCGGGATCACGACTTGTTGGGACCCGCATGTTGCCACTTCACCTCATTATTGTACCGTTTATTCATTATTTCCAACCTGTATCCTGTGACGGGGAGCAGCCTTTAGCCTTTAGCCGACTCGCTCTTATTTTGTAATGTGTTCACGCCGACGGCACTTCCGGTTTGTTCGAGCTTGGACTCGCGGCTGCTCCAGCGGGGGGGGTTATCGCAGGTCATCATCAAGCGTTTCACAACAATCAAGACTCTGCACTTTGACGACGTCACCAACACACACACACACAAAAAACCACAAAGTAGCACCGTTTAGTTTTGTCTGCGGCGGCATTTTTATTTTTATTTCTACGGCGACTCAGAGAGACCACTTCACACTTTGAGCTCGAGAATAAACAATGAGCCAATCAGAGAGAAAAGTAAAGAGGCGAGAGAGAGAGAGAGAGAGAGAGAGAGAGAGAGAGAGAAGTGTAGTGAACTCCAGATATTGATCGACTGTCAGTCTGTAAAGTGAAAGTAAGAAACTTTAAAAAATATGTTTAAAAGGCACAGATATGTTCAAATGTGTTTTTCAGAGAAGATGTTTCAGCACATCCACATTCTAGATGTTCTCTAGACCAGGCGGAGGGAAACTACGGTCCGGGGGCCACGTGCAGAACTGAAGAAATGAGATTAATATTCAGTCAGTCATAGAATAAAGATTAAACTACAGCAATGTCAATAAAGAGCGAAACACCACGAGGCTTCAAAGACACTGGTTCTGTAGTTCAGTAGTGTACTTTGGAGTGTTTTGGGTCACCAGAACCATCCATCCATCCATCTGCTGCAGCTCCAACCCCTCTGGCACATCTGAGAACCCATTGTGGCCCCACAGTCAAACTTTGGCCCACCCCTGGTCTAGATGTTCCAGGGGTGGTTCTGGGTGGTTCTAGGAGGATCTGGAGTGGATCTAGTTGGTTAAGAGGTGGTTCTAGATGGTTCTGGGTGGTTCCAGGGAAGATCTAGTGTGGTTCTTCGTGGTTCCCAGAAGTTCTGGGGTGGTTCTAGATGGTCCTGGGTGGTGCTAGATAGTCCTGGGTCGATCCAGGGAAGATCTAGTGTGGTTCTTGGTGGTTCCCAGAGGTTCTGAGGTGGTTCTAGATGGTCCTGGGTGGTGCTAGATAGTTCCGGGGTGGTTCTTGGGAGCTTCTAGGTGGTTCTAGTCCAGTCGTGGGCAAACTACGTAACTGCAAACTATATTTTTATCTCCCATCTGGTGGGTCACCAAACCATCTGCTGCTCCTCCGGCTCCTCTGGCATATCTTAGAATCCACTGCGGCCCCACCAGTCCAACTGTTGACCCATCACCTTGTCTAGATGTTCTCTGCTGTTCCTGGTTCTGGTTCCAGTGCGGAGAGCAGGCTCGGCTGAACACTGTGGAGTCACACTTCCCTCTGGTGGACAGCAGCTGTTACTGCTGCTGACAGCGACCCGCCGCGTCGTTCTGGTCGTCATGTAGTCCCTTCAGAAAAAATGTGCTATTAATTATTGTAAAATTTCAATTTAAAAAAAAAGAGCGACGTTCTTCAAGTTAGCATCCTGTAGCAGTTAGCAGCATGCTAGCATCCCAGTGGCTAGCAATGCTAGCAGCAGCAGCAGCAGCAGCCACTTCACTTCTGGTGTTCAGTTTCATCACAATCTTAAATCACAATGACGCAAACTTTGTGAAGCAACGAGGACGTCATGACGTCGTCAGTGTCGCTGTTCACTCACAGCCCGACCCATCTCTCCCTCGCACACACACACACACACACACACACACACACACACACAGTGTCAGCCTGGTACAACAGTCAACAATGACACAAAAGCTGTCTTGTCTTCGCTGCTCAGACCAACACTTACTCACAGGGTCACTCAGCTGGTCTTCCCCAGGACCACCAGGACCAACTGGGACCAGCAGAACTTACAAGACATCCAAGAGAAACTAGGACCTCCAGGACCACCAGGACCAGCAGGTCCACCAGGACTTACAAGACCCCCAGGAAAAAAAACTAGGACCTCCAGGACCAGCAGGACCAACTAGGATCAGCAGGACTTACAAGACCCCCAGGAGAAACTAGGACCTCCAGGACCTCCAGGACCATGGAGTCCAAGCGGCTGTCGATGGTCTCCCAGCAGCAGCAGCAGCAGCAGCAGCAGCAGCAGCAGCAGGAGCAGCAGGCCCACCTCAGAGTCAAGGTGAGCTCCTCTTGTTGTACTGAGTGAGGTAATGGTTCTCCAGTGGTCACATGGTCCTGAGAGCTCAGCAGAGTACTGTACTGCAGTACTGTAGTACTGTAATACTGCATTACTGTACTACTGTAATACTTTAGTTCTGTTGTACTGTAGTACTGTAATACTGCAGCACTGTAGTACTGGAACACTGTCGGACTGGAATACTGCAGTACTGTAGCACTGTAATAATGCAGTGCTGTAGTACTGTAGTACTGTAGTACTGTAGTACTGGGGTGTACACATACCGCCTGTGATGTCACAGAAAAAACCACACACCTCGGTGTTCGTTTCCCAGAGCTCTTCTTGCATTAACAGCAGCCTTGACGAGACGTGATGACGTCATAGCGACGGACAATTCTCCAACATGTCACGTGAATGAGTTTGTTTCCAACCAAGTGTGAAAAATAAACGGAACCAGAGAAAACGCTCCTAATGTGGTCAGCAGCCGGGAAACAGCGCCCCGTGCCCGCTGGTATTCACTCAGCGGCCGCAGTCGGTACTGCAGCCGGGCAGCTCCGGCTTTGTTTGTGGCGGCGGCGCTGCTCCTTCAGGCCCGGCTCGGATTCGATGCGAGCGAAATCGCTGGGCGCATGCGCAATCGGATGAATGGCCGCGGCACCTGCTGGCCCAGCAGGAAGTGTTGGCGGACACCTCCTCGGCGCTCCACCGCTGCTCGGCTCGTCCCCGGCAGCCAGGCAGGCACCAGGCAGGCAGGCAGGCAGGCAGGCTCAGCGGGCCGGGCCGCTCCGTGCCTCCGTCCCGCCCTCGCAGCTCCGCGCTCGGCCACCGGAGGCCGCTCCGCCTCGCTCCGCCCCGCACCGCCCGGAGCCCCGCTGCTGCTGAGCTGAAGCTCCGGGAGGCTCCCAGAGGCTCCGGGCTCCTCCACCCGCACTGCCATGGGATGCTGCGGTAGCACGGAGGTGAGAGCTCGCTCGGCTCGGCTCGGCTCGGCTCGGCTCGGCTCGGCTCGGGCTCCGGTGCCCTTCAGCAGTGTGTTGTTGTGTGTCGATGCCGGGAGGCCGAGCGGGATTAGAGCCGCTCGGCCCTAATCCACCGGCGGGGCGGGGAGGCCTGCGGGACGGCCAGGCTGGGAGGAACCGGCTCGGCTGCACTCGGCTCGGCTCGGCTCGGCTCGGCTCGGCTCTGAGGCCGTGTGCTGTGTGTGTTTCAGAGGACAAAGAGAGAATGGAGACCGCTGGAGGACCGCAGCTGCACAGACCTGCCCTGGTTCCTGCTCTTCACCATCTTCTGCATCGGCATGGTGGGCGTCCTCCTCCTCCTGCTCCTCCTCCTCCTTATCATCACCTCCTCCTTCTTTTTCTCCTCCTCTTCGTCACCTTCTCCCCTCCTCCTCCTCTTTTTCTCCATCGCCTCCTGTTCTTCACCTCCTTCTCCTCTTTCATCACCTCGTCTTCCTCTTCAACACCTCCTCCTCCTCCTTTGCCTCCTCCTTCATCACCGCCTCCTCCTCCTGCTCCTTTTCTTCATCACCTCCTGTTCTTCACTTCCTTCTCCTCTTCAACACCTCCTCCTCCTCCTTTCCCTCCTCTACATCACCACCACCGCCATCCTCCTCCTCTTCAACACCTCCCCTCCTCCATCACCTCCTCCTCCTCCTTTGCCTCCTCCTTCATCACCTCCTCCTCCTTCATCACCTCCTCCTCCTCCTCCTGCTCCTTTTCTTCATCACCTCCTGTTCTTCACCTCCTTCTCCTCTTCAACACCTCCTCCTCCTCTATCACCTCCTCCTCCTCCTTTCCCTCCTCTACATCACCATCATCACCACCTCCTCCTCCTGCTCCTGCTCCTGATGATAACGCTGTAGTGACTCAGTGATGATGTCACGGCACGCTTGTGATGTCATGACACGGTGTCACGGCTAGTGGTGATGATGTCATCACCCTGGCTGGCGCTGATTGGCTCGGTGGAGGTCAGGTGGTTCCTCCTCCAGCAGGGGTCGCTGACGGCAGCGTCCAATTAACACACACCTGTGGAAGCAGAGTGATGAGGAAACCTGTCCGTCCGTCTGTCTGTCTGACTGTCTGCCTGCCTGTCCCTCTGTCTGTCTGTCTGTCCCTCTGTCTGTCTGTCTGTCTGTCTTCTTGTCCACATGTCTGCCTGACTGACAGACATGGGGACAACCCCATGTCCGTCTGTCTGTCTGTCCCCCTGCCTGACTGACTGTTTGTCCTCCTGTCTGTCTGTCTGTCTGTCTGCGTGTCTGTCTGACTGAATGTTTGTCCTCCTGTCTGTCTGTCTGTCCCCCTGCCTGACTGACTGTTTGTCCTCCTGTCTGTCTGTCTGTCTGTCTGCGTGTCTGTCTGACTGACTGTTTGTCCTCCTGTCTGTCTGTCTGTCTGTCTGTCTGACTGTCTGTCTGTCTGCGTGTCTGTCTGACTGAATGTTTGTCCTCCTGTCTGTCTGTCTGTCCCCCTGCCTGACTGACTGTTTGTCCTCCTGTCTGTCCGTCTGTCTGTCTGTCCCCCTGCCTGACTGACTGTTTGTCCTCCTGTCTGTCTGTCTGTCTGACTGTCTGTCTGCCTGCCTGCCTGCCTGCCTGTTTGTCCTCCTGTCTGTCTGACTGTCTGTCTGTCTGCGTGTCTGTCTGACTGAATGTTTGTCCTCCTGTCTGTCTGTCTGTCCCCCTGCCTGACTGACTGTTTGTCCTCCTGTCTGTCTGTCTGTCCCCCTGCCTGACTGACTGTTTGTCCTCCTGTCTGTCCGTCTGTCTGTCTGTCCCCCTGCCTGACTGAATGTTTGTCCTCCTGTCTGTCTGTCTGTCCCCCTGCCTGACTGACTGTTTGTCCTCCTGTCTGTCCGTCTGTCTGTCCCCCTGCCTGACTGACTGTTTGTCCTCCTGTCTGTCTGTCTGTCCCCTGCCTGACTGACTGTTTGTCCTCCTGTCTGTCCGTCTGCTTCCCCCACCCCCCACCCCCCAGGGTTGTATCTGTGGTTTCACGGTGGCCACCGGGGGCGCTGCTCGCCTGCTCTCGGGCTACGACAGCTACGGCAACACGTGCGGCCAGAGGAACGAGCCACTAGAGGGCGTGCGGCTCAGCGGCCTGGACCACACCGACAGGAAGTGAGTGTTGGGGGAGGGAGGAGGGGCTTGCGGCGACGGCCGGCTGACTTCCTGTCCCTCCCCCCCCCAGGTTCGTGTTCTTCCTGGACCCCTGCAACGTGGACCTGGTGCAGCGCCGGATCCGCTCGCTGGCGCTGTGTGTGTCCCGCTGCCCCGCAGAGGAGCTGCGCACCTACCAGGACCTGCAGAGGTTCGGCATGGTCAACGGTAGGTCACATGACCCGTCACGTGACACACTGAGGCCACGCCCACCCACCTGCACACAGGCAGGCTCTGTCAGGAGCGGTGATGTCACCGCCAACTCCAGGGTCCTAGTGCTGACTGCTGGTTGTCTCCTGACACACACACACACACACACACACACACACACACACACACACACACACACACACACTGTTGGTGCCAGCCTGCTGTGACATCACAAGGAGCCTCAGTGACAGAACAGAGAGACACTTCAGCTGCTGACGTCCACTGAGAGGTGGCAAAGCTACGCCGAGCTAAGCTAAGCTGACAGTCAGTGCCTGGAGAGGAGGAGGTCTGTGAGAGTGATGATGATGAAGATGATGATGAAGATGATAGCGATGATGATGATGATGATCATCATCATCATGATCAGATGATGATGAAGATGAAGATAATAGATGATGTTGATGATGATCATCATCATCATCGTCATCTTCATGATCATCATGATGAAGATGATGATCATCATGATGATCATGATAAAGATGATGATGATGATGATGAAGGTGATGATGATGATGATGATGATGAAGGTGTCGTCCTCCAGGTTCTGAACTCTGCTCCTATGAGTTGGCTGCTCATCGATATCCTTCTCTGCCTGAGAGATTCTCCAAATGCCCCAAGCTTCCCGTCCCGCCCAGGTGGGTCCACGACCTTTGACCTCCGACCTCTTCCTCCTCCTCCTCCTGGTGACCTCTGACCTCTCCCTCTGTCGCAGCGCACCCCTGCCAGTGCTGAACCGCTGCTCCCCGCTGGAGGTGCGCTGCTACGCCCGCTTCTCTCAGGCGGCGCTGAGCCTGCTGGGCGAGGGCGGTGCCCTGCGCCCCCTGCTGGCCGCCCTGGACGCCAGCAGGGGCATCATCCTGGGCCTCAGTGTGCTGGCGCTGGGTGAGTAGTGACATCACCAGCACCTGCACTAGGGGGACCTCCTCCACCTCCTCCACCACCACCACCACCACCTGCACTAGGGGGACCTCCTCCCCCATCTTCTCCACCTCCACCTTCACCATCATCACCATCACCACCACTTCTACCTCCACCTCCATCACCTCCACCTCCTCCATCACCACCTCCTCCATCACCACCTCCTCCACCTCCTCCATCACCTCCACCTCCACCTTCATCACCTCCTCCACCTCCATCACCTCCACCTCCTCCATCACCACCTCCTCCACCTCCATCACCTCCACCTCCTCCACCACCACCTCCTCCTCTACCACCAGCACTAGGGGGACCTCCTCCCCATCTTCTCCACCTCCACCTTCACCATCATCACCATCACCACCACTTCTACCTCCACCTCCATCACCTCCACCTCCTCCATCACCACCTCCTCCATCACCACCTCCTCCACCTCCATCACCTCCACCACCTCTACCACCACCATCACCACCACCTGCACTAGGGGGACCTCCTCCATCTCCTCCATCACCACCTCCACCACCTCTACCTCCACCATCACCACCACCTGCACTAGGGGGACCTCCTCCATCTCCTCCACCATCACCTCCACCTCCACCTCCTCCACCACCACCTTCTCCACCTCCTCCTCCTCCTCCTAACCATGTGACCTTGGCTCCTCCTCCTCCCAGTGCTCTCCCTGGTGGTCATGCTGGTCATCCGCTACATCTCCGCCCTGCTGGTCTGGATGGTCACCGTGCTGCTGCTGCTGGGCTCCCTGGGTCAGTGACCTCACTTCCTGTTTCCTGTAACCTCACCTGCACCTCCAGTCTCCAGCGTGCTGTTGATCAAAGTGATGATGATGATGATGATGATGATGCTCCTCCTTCTGCTGCTCCTGCTGCTGCTCCTCCAGGAGGCACTGGGCTCCTCTGGTGGCTCTACGTGGACCACCGGCTCTATGGGAACCAGACGGTGGCGCTGGGCGGTGGCGAGGAGCAGGTGGAGGAGGAGGAGGGGGCGGGGCCAAGTTGGGACAGTGGGCGGGGCCTGCTGGTGTCGGCGGCGGCGGCCAGCGTCTTCACGGTAGGGGGGGCGGGGCCTTGTCTGCAGAGTGCTGGAGAAGGTTCTCCACCTCCTTCACACCACCCTCCTCCTCCTCTCTTCTTCTCCCTCCACCTCCTCCATCACCACCTCCTGCCGCTCCCCGCCCACAGGTGATCCTGCTCCTGCTGATGTTCTTCATGAGGAGGCGGGTGGCCCTGACGGTGGCGCTGTTCCACGTGGCAGGGAAGGTCTTCCAGCACCTCCCTCTGCTCAGCCTGCAGCCCTTCATCACCTTCCTGCTGCTGCTGCTCTTCTGGCTCTACTGGCTGCTGGTGCTGCTCTTCCTGGGGACCAGCGGTGGGTGACCTCTGACCCCTGACCCTCCCTGACTGTCCTCTAACTGTCCCTGACTGACCCCTGACCCTCTCTGACTGTCCCTGACTGACCCCTGACCCTCCCTGACCCTCTCTGACTGACCTCTGACCCTCCCTGACTGACCTCTGACCTTCCCTGACTGACCCCTGACCCTCTCTGACTGACCTCTGACCTTCCCTGACTGTCCTCTAACTGTCCCTGACTGACCCCTGACCCTCTCTGACTGACCTCTGACCTTCCCTGACTGTCCTCTAACCCTCCCTGACTGACCTCTGACCTTCCCTGACTGACCCCTGAACCTCTCTGACTGACCTCTGACCCTCCCTGACCGACCTCTGACCTTACTGACTGACCTTTGACCTTCCCTGACCCTCCCTGACTGACCCCTGACCCTCCTTGACTGACCTCTGACCCTCCCTGATTGACCTCTGACCTTCCCTGACCCTCTCTGACTGACCTCTGACCCTCCCTGACTGACCTCTGACTGACCTCTGACCCTCCCTGACTGACCTCTAACCCTCTTTGACTGACCTCTGACCCTCCCTGACCGACCTCTGACCTTCCCTGACTGACCCCTGACCCTCTCTGACTGACCTCTGACCTTCCTGACTGTCTCAGGACTCTCTTTGACTGCCACCCCTGACCTCTGAGCCACCCAGACTGTCCCTCCCCCTCGCACCTCCTCCTCCCTGCCTGACCTCTGACCCCCCCCCCCTGCAGGGGAGCCGGTCCAGGACCAGGACTCGGGCCAGCTGGAGTTCAGCCTGACTGGTTCCCAGCGCTACCTGCTGTGGTTCCACTGGGTGGGGCTGGTGTGGGTCAGCCACTTCCTGCTGGCGTGCCAGCAGATGACGGTGGCGGGCGCCGTGGTCACCTACTACTTCACCCGGGACAAGACCCGCCTCCCGGCCACGCCCATCCTCTCCTCGCTGCTGCGCCTGCTGCGCTTCCACCTGGGCACCGTGGCCAAGGGCTCCTTCATCATCACCCTGGTGCAGGTGCCCCGCCTGCTGCTGCTCCACCTGCACAACCAGCTCAGGGGCCGGGTAGGTCAGAGGTCAGAGGTCAGTCCGGGGCCCCCAGGTCAGTCTCACCAGCTCTGTGTTCCCCAGGAGAACTGCTGCTCTCGCTGCCTGCTGAAGACCTGCATCTGCTGCCTGTGGTGTCTGGAGAAGGTCCTCAACTATCTCAACCAGGTGACTCCTCCTCCTCCTGCTGCTCCTCCTGCTGCTGCTCCTCCTGCTGCTGCTCCTCCTGCTGCTCCTCCCCCTGCTCCTCCTCACGCTCCTCCCCTGCTCCTCCTCACCCTCCTCTCTGCTCCTCATGCCTCAGAATGCGTACGCAGCCACGGCCATCAACAGCACCAGTTTCTGCACGTCGGCCCGCGACGCCTTCGTCCTCCTGGTGGAGAACGCCCTGCGAGTGGCCACCATCAACGCCGTGGGAGACTTCGTGCTCTTCCTGGCCAAGGTGTGTGTGTGTGTGTGTGTGTGTGTGTGTGTGTGTGTGTGTCCAGGGCTGTGTCCCAATTCAGGGTCTGCATCCTTGGAAGGACCCGGGCCTAGGAGGACCGACCCAAGCCCCGCCTCCCCGGTAACCACAGGGACGGTCCAGCCTTGGTCGTATTTCCTGGTTGCGTCACCGCCGTTCCCTCCTGCTGGCCAACCCCGGAAGTGACGTTTTCATAGCATCAAGCTAACCATTGGTTCACCATCTAACGATGGCGTTGGATGATCAAATCAGTAAAAACCCTGCGTTAAAAACTGAATATTTGACGTGAAATTTCAATACTTCAATTTATACGAAGTGTCTTTGCCAATTGAGACGAAGGCTGTGTCTCAATTCCCAATAGTCAGAAGGACCCTCCAAATGCGCCCTCGTTTTAACCGAGGCTGCACCGCTACTATCCTTCACCTCCTTCTGTATCCCAGGATGCTTTGCGTGCTGCTGCAAAGCATCCTGGGAAGTCGGCTGAAATTAGCGCCATCTACTGGCAAAGACACAAAGTATAAATTGAAGTGTTGAAGTTTCACGTCAAATATTCAGTTTTTAACGTAGGGTTTTTACTGATTTGAACATCCAACCAACCAATGGTTAGCTTGATGCTATGAAAACGTCACTTCCGGGGTTGGCCAGCAGGAGGCAACGGCGGTGACGCAACCAGGAAGTACGCCCAAGGCTAGACCGTCCCGTGTGGTTACCGGGGAGGCGGGGCTTGGGTTGGTTCACTTCCTTCCAAGGACGCAGAACCTGAATTGCCTGTGTGTGTGTGTGTGTGTGTTGGGAGGAGGGGGCGGGGCCACCCCCATCACTTCCTGGGCGGCGCTGACCTCTGACTTCCTGACCTCTCCGACCTCCAGGTCCTGGTGGTGGCCTGCACAGCGCTGGCAGGCGTGCTGCTGCTGGACCAGCGGCACCAGCAGGGGGCGGTGCTGGAGTGGGTGGCGCCGCTGGTGCTGGTGGGCGTGGTCTCCTTCCTGGTGGCCCACTGCTTCCTGTCCCTGCTGGAGATGGTGGTGGACGTCCTCTTCCTCTGCTTCGCCGTGGACACCAAGTACAACGACGGCACTCCGGGCCGGGAGTTCTTCATGGACAAGGCCCTGATGGTGAGGGGGGGGCGGGGATGGGCAGAGGGGAGGACCCGCCCACTTTTCCAGGAAGTCTGACTCCGCCCTCTCTCTTCCTTCTGCTCTCTCTCTCCAGGAGTTTGTGGAGAGCAGTCGGCGGTTGGAGCGAGCGGCGGGTCGTGGGCGGAGCCGAGCGAAGGGGGCGGAGTCAGAGAGGGTGTCGGAGATGAAGCCCATGGTGAGTGACAGCAGAGGAGGAGGAGGAGGAGGAGGAGGAGGAGGAGCCCCGGGGGAGGAGGAGAAGAAGAAAAGGGGAAAAAAGGAGGAGGAGGAGGATGAAGAGGAGGAGGAGGGGGCGTGTCAGGGGGGCGGGGCAGAATGGGTGGAGCTGCAGCAGGTGCAGCTGTGCTACCTGCTGCTAGCGCTGCTGCTGGACGCGGTGCTAGCGGAGCTAGCCGAGCCGCAGACCTTCGTCCTGCTGCTCTGCCAGGACCTGCTGCTCTTCCTCTTCCTCTTCCTGCCAGGCTCCGCCCTCTTCCTGTTGGCCAGCTTCCTGCTGCCTGACACGAGCCCCGCCTCCCGACCCGCCGCCGTCAGCGCCGCCTGCTAACGCTGCCGTCGCTAACCGACCAGCCGGGCTGCACCTGCACTGACTGTGAACACAAACTGCTGCATGCTAACTGGAGCTAATGGACGCAGCATGCTAGCAGTGACCACATGTGCTGCATGCTACCAGGCTGTTGCTAGGGAAGCATGTGGATGTAGCATGTAAACCTTCATCATCATCATCATCATCATCATCTTCATCATCTTCACCTGGAGCTTCATGGACTTTTTTCAATGGTTTTTCTGTCTTGTTTTGGTTCTTGAGCCTTATTTTGTCACCACAGTGCTTCCTTCTTCACTTCCTCCTTCACTTCCTCCTTCACTTCCTCACTTCCTCCCTCACTTCCTCACTTCCTCCTTCACTTCCCTCCTCCTTCTTCCCTCACTTCCTCCTTCACTTCCTCACTTCCTCCCTCACTTCCTCACTTCCTCCTTCACTTCCTCACTTCCTCCTTCACTTCTTCCCTCACTTCCTCTCTTCCTCCCTGACTCGGCAGCTCCTGCTTTCTGATTCTTCACCTCCTTTTTAAATCAGAATTTTAATATAAATTTATATGATAATAAAGTTATTTTTTCAACAAAATAAAAGCAGTGCTTGAGTGTCTTACCGAGGTGAAGCCCCGCCCCCTTTTCCTGCAGAGCATCATGGGACCTTTTCAGAGACACTGTTCACTCTTGATGTGGCCAGCAAAGTCTGGATGGTCAACAGTCATTAGCGCACTGCTAGCAGGCTAGCAGGCTAACACACACACACACACAGGGCAGGTCTCTTCCAAACAATGGAAACATCATCATCACCATCATCATCACCATCATCATCATCATCATCATCATCATCATCTTCTTCTGATTCCAGTAGTTCATAAATACTCCAATGTTTTAATGATCCATGTTTCTTCTTCTACCCGCCAGTGGTGGCGCTAGCGAGGCCCCTGGCTGCCAGACTAGAGGAACCACGCAGGGCTCAGTGTCACAATGTGAAAATAACTCGTAAAGTTTCACGTTAAGTCGTCATGTGACTGAGCCCTCTTTTTTTTCCTAGTATGGCAGCCATGCACCACCACCACCACTGGAGAAAGAAACAGCGCCACCCGCTGTTTCCTTCTCGTCATTTTGGTCAGTCAGAGGTTAGCAGCGTTAGCTGAGTTCCCGCCCACCCCGACGTGATTGACAGCACTGTCTGGGCCAATCAATGATTGATGACAATGACAAACAATAGACCGATGCAATGAGTGAATTAGCAGCGGCTAACGCAGCGCTAGCGCTAGTCCTCCGTAGCGGCAGTGTTAAAGCAATGATAATGAACCAGAGTGGACCGGACCGGACCACCCCTGGGGTTCTGGGTGCAGTGCATTGTGGGTAACATTTGGACGGTAATCCTGCTTACCTGTCTCTCTCTCTCTAATTAGCTTACAGCTAGCGTAACATGCGCTACTGTGGGGGGCAGAGGGCTCACTGACTCACTCACTGAGTCACTCACTGACTCACTGACTCACTGACTCACTCAGCTCACAGCTCAACAGGCTGTTTGTTTTAACCTCCTTTTTTTCTGCTCACGTCTTGTTTTCAGGCTCCAGGTACGAGTTCTTCGGCTTGACCCCGCCCCCACGCCGGGCCCTGCCCCTGGCCCGCCCACCCCGCCGGGACGGACAGAGAGACTTTCCCAGAGTTGTATTTTTTCCAGGTGTGACTTGTTTACTGCGGCTCCAGTCCAGGAAGAGGAGGTTTCACTAGCGCTAACCACCCAGCTAACCCGGCTAACACAGCTAGCTCGCCTAGCACTTTAGCTCCACGGCCGCTGCTCATCGCTAAACTCGCTTCACTTTTATTTCGTTTTATTTTGTTTATGAACTGGTCCCAGGACGAGGTGGGGGAGGGGTCGTGATGTCATCTAAGGGGGCGGGGCCGTGGAGGACACGTGTTGGTGGACGGGACGTCTGATTGGTTCGGATGACGAGTGTCCGTGTGGAGATCTGCCCGCTCTGATTGGACAGCACCGCCGTCCCTGGACAGGATGTGGGTGGAGCTGCCCGACAGCCACGGCCAATCAGATGTAAGCGCTAATGAGCTAATTTGTGAGCTACTTGGACTTCCTGGTTTCTGGAGTCCCCCCCTCCTCTCTCTCTGTCTCTCTGTGTAATTGAGAGAAGGTGGTGTTTAGTGTGTTTCCACCACTGGGGGGCGCCAGAGGAGAGAGTTTAACCTCTTGGGAAAAGAGCCACGAAGTAGCCAGCGGCTCGTCGTGAAGCTAACAAACGTAATCAGCCACTGAACAAAACATCATCTGCTAATCACGTAACAATACAGTTAGCTGTTAGTTTTAGCCTCGTTAGCAGCTGTGAGTTGGTCCCATGTGAGATGTAGCGCCGCCATTATTTTAAGTCACTGATTCTTCAGAGCAAGGTGACAGCTAGCTAGCTAGGCTGGCTACCACGCCTAACCGAGACGTCGACGTGATAGCGGTTAGCATGTTGGTGGTGTGATTCAGCGCTAACTGTTCTGGTGGTCACATGAATTTCACCCGTCGCTACTTCCTGCCCCCCGAGGTCCCCGCCTCTCCGCAGCTTTGTGGGCGGAGCTTCTCGTTCAGTGAGCGAGCAATAAAATAAAATGAAAAAAAAAAAAAAGCATCATGTGACCACGACGTCACCAAGTCTTCCTGCTTCCTGGCAAACAGGAAGTCCGTGTGAGGTGTGTGTGGCTCCAATCCAAGCCCATTGGTTGGATGGTCACATCCATCTCAGAAGCCCCTCCTCTTTCTCCTCAACCGCTGGGGCGTCTTCAGGTGGGCGGGGCCACTGCTCGTTCATGACATCATCACACATGCAACGCTTGCGGCTAGCATGTCAAGCTAACACACCTCCGAGCTCCTCCTGCAGTGATGTCACACTGCCACGCCCCCTCCCTGGGT
This sequence comes from Thamnaconus septentrionalis, assembly GCA_009823395.1. NCBI lineage: Eukaryota > Metazoa > Chordata > Actinopteri > Tetraodontiformes > Monacanthidae > Thamnaconus > Thamnaconus septentrionalis. The sequence continues at coordinate 729,858 of CM020509.1, read as the reverse complement.
CATGTGACCTCGGTTGCTGGGCAGATTAGCCGGCAGGAAGCAGAGGACTGCACCGACCAATCAGCCACCGTCGTTAGCCGCTAGCTCCACTTTGTTCGGAGTGGTGAACCCTATGGACACACGAGCACTAGCGTTATGCTAAGCTAGCTCCGGCAGCGCCGTTACAGCAGCTCTGTGACGACTGTGAAAGCAGCACAGAGAGACACACTGAAGCACTTCACACACACACACACACACACACACACGCACTGTGGGGCGCCATCTGCTGGTCACAAGAGGCAGTTTCACTGCTGAATGAAACTCTTCATGTGTTTCCAGCTCACCAACCATTTATTTTCTCACACAACTCAGTCCAACCAATCAGCACGCAGAGACGAGACTCCGCCTGCTGCTGGGAGGTTGACATCACAGTCAAAACAATGCAGCAGTCTTTCACATGGTTGATGATGTCATCAACAGTGCCCGAAAGCTCTGCTTAGCTTCCTGGTAGCGTGTTAGCCTGCTAGCAGCCACAAAGACATATCGGTCCGGAACATTCTGACCAGCAGGGGGCGTCTCTGTCCGTCCAGGTTGGAGCTCGGCAGTTAGCTGTTAGCAAGAAGACGCTCGTTAGCTCATTAGCACACGGGTCTGTTAGCAGCGTGCTAACGCCAGGTGGAGTTGATGCTAGCTGAGCGTAGCGCCGTGCTAAATGAAAAACTTCACGGTTGTTTTGAATCTTCTCTGTTTGTTCCATTTGCGACTCTTCCTGGAAGGAAGTGAAGCTCCATGTGGAGCCCACAGAGCCTCACGCCTGCCTCACCTCTAGGGGGCGCTCCACAACACACAGCTAAACTCAACCATTCAGCTTCAGTTTGGACGATCGCAGGAAGAGCTGACCTCAAAGTTGGAGCTTCCTGGTGCCCTGGGGGGGGGGGGACTGGGGTGGGCGGGGACTAAGGCTGAGGCTAAGCTAACAGCTAGCATGCTAGGAGGAATGCGCGACTCTCTCTGGATTGGATTAAGCCCTGAGCTGACTGTGCTAACCTGACTGTTTGAAAACCACTTCAATTAGCGAGGACCTAGCCACTAGCCGCTAGCGGCGCGCTAACCCCGAAGGCAGCCAATGACGGGCTGACGCTGCATGTTCATGTTTTTGTGCTTTTTGTCTCTCTCTCTCTCTCTCTCTCTCTCTCTCTCTCTCTCTCTCTCTCTCTCTCTCTCTCTCTCTCTCTCTCTCTCTCTCTCCCTCTCTCTCTCTCTCTCTCTCTCTCTCTCTCTCTCTCTCTCTCTCCCTCTCTCTCTCTCTCTCTCTCTCTCTCTCTCTCTCTCTCTCTCTCTCTCTCTCTCTCTCTCTCTCTCTCTCTCTCTCTCTCTCTCTCTCTCTCTCTCTCTCTCTCTCTCTCTCTCTCTCTCTCTCTCTCTCTCTCTCTCTCTCTCTCTCCTCTCTCTCTCTCTCTCTCTCTCTGTTTCTGCCTCTCTCTCTCTCTCTCTCTCTCTCTCACTCCTCTGGGTTCGCTGTTTCCACTCTCACTCAAAGAGTTTCCTCCAGGTTTTTAGAGGCGGAGACACAAACACACCAGACTTAGCGTCGGGTGGAACGCGAGTCTTTAGCTTTTTCTCTCTGCAGAGTTTGTAACATTGGGGAAGTGTTCTTTGGTTCTGGGTTCTGACTCTTTTATATTTATTAGTTCTTATTTCTTATGTATATTTGTTTTTTTTGTTTTTGTTTTTTTTAAGAAAAATAATAATAAAAAAAGGTTCGTTTCAAATCACTTCCTGCTTCCTGTCCCCACCCACCACCGCCAGCAGGGGGAGCTCTACTGCCGCCGCTGCCTCGGCCTCACACACAGAGACGCTTTGTGTTTCAGTGTTTCACACCAGTGGTGCAGACGACACACACACACACACACACACACACACACACACACACACACACACACACACACACACACACAGCTTCCTCTTCACCTGCTGAGTGTTTTATTGGAATTCCACAATAATTGCACATCGTTAACAGTCTGCTGAAGTTTATGTTTTCCTCCTCCTGTGCCTGCACACACACACACACACACACACACACACACACACACACCAGCAGGTATCATGGTGCGACCGTCTGGACTGCGGCTCCTCCAGGAGCTTCTTCAAGTTCCACCAGGGGAACATCTGGAGGGCCGGCAGGGTCAGAGGTCACAGAGGTCACTAGCTGGGAGCTAACTGGGAGCTAACTGGGAGCTAACTGGGAACAACTGGAGCTAACTGGGAACTAGCTAGAAACTCACTAGGAACTGATTGGGAGCTAACTGGGAGCTAACTGGTAGCTAACTGGGAGCTAACTGGGAACAACTGGAGCTAACTGGGAACTAGCTAGAAACT
>CM020509.1:720000-722500 GCA_009823395.1 Thamnaconus septentrionalis | reverse complement strand
ACACCTGTAGCTCCTCCCCCCCGGGGCCACTGACCTGACAGCCCCTCCTCCACCGCCGCTCCTCTCTGCCGCCCCCTGCAGATCGTGACGGTGAACTGCGCCCGGCTGATCAAGCCCGACCAGCACGCCACCAACGGCATCGTGCACGTGGTGGACCGGGTCATCACCGCCGTCTCCAACAGCATCCACACCCTGATCGAGATGGACGAAGACCTGGAGACACTGAGGGTGAGGGAGGGGGGGAGAAGGAGGGGGGGCAGGACATGGCGGCGGACTGACTTCCTGTCTGCTCTCCAGACGGCGATGGCGGCCGCCGGGCTCACCGCCCTGCTGGAGGGAGAGGGTCACTACACGGTCTTCGCTCCCACCAACGAGGCCTTTGAGAAGATCCCTCAGCAGACCCTCACCAGGATCCTGGGAGACCCCGTGGCCCTGAGAGGTGAGACCCCCAGGGGGCGGCGCCGCCGCCCCGGCCCGCTCTCATTGGCTAACACTGACTGGTGGGGCTACACTGGGTTCTAACATGTGACAGAAGAGCTGGAGCAGCAGCAGATGGATGGAGTGTTTTGATGACCCACCTCCTAGGAGGGAACAGTAGAGTTTGCAGTTTCGTAGTTTGCCCATTGCTGGCCTAGAACCACCACCAGAACCACATAGAACCTCTTAGAACCATGCAGAACCTCCTAGAACCACATAGAACCATCCAGAACCACCCCAGTACCACCTAGAACCTCCTAGAAACCACCAAAACCACCTTGAACCACCCCAGAACCTCCTAGAACCATCCAGAACCACCCCTAGCACCGCCTAGCTCTGTATTGAAATGATGATGTAGTGACTGACTTCTTCAAGTATCGGAGGGCCGAATGAAAAAGCATTGATGGGCCTCATTTGGCTCCTGGGCCGCAGTTTGCCCCCCCCACACCTGGTCTAACGTGCTGCTGGTGTTGCTCCGCCCCCACAGACCTGCTGAACTACCACATCCTGAAGAGCCTGCAGTGCTCAGAGGCGGTGGTGGCGGGCTCTGCCATGGAGACCTTGCAGGGCTCCACCCTGGAGGTGGGCTGCCAGGGAGGTCACATGACCCTCAACGGCCAGGCAGTGGTCACCAGGAAGGACCAGCTGGGAACCAACGGCGTGGTCCACTACATCAACCAGCTGCTCATCCCTGACTCTGGTAGCACTGCTGCACCTGCTGCACCCTGGCCAGCAGGAGCACTGGAGCACTGTAGCACAACACTGTGACCTTACACTGGAGCACTGCAGTGTGTGTGTGTGTGTGTGTGTGTGTGTGTGTGTGTGTGTTCAGCTAAGGTGCTACTGGAGCTCGCCGAGGACTCCACTGTCTCCCAGGCCACCAAGCTGTTTGTGGAGGCGGGGCTATCAAACCACCTGACTGGCTCTGAGCCAATCACCATGCTGGCTCCTGTGGACGAGGCCTTCACAGGTGTGTGTGTGTGTGTGTGTGCGTGTTTGCGGAAGTGATGCACACATTATATGGCTGTGTGTGTGTGTGTGTGTGTGCAGGCTCAGCGGTGATGACCCCTGACCTCCGGCTGCTGCTGACCAACCACCTGGTGAAGCAGCAGCTGTCCTCTAGCGCCCTCTACCACGGCCAGCTGCTGGAGACTCTGGGAGGACTGCACCTGCGAGTCTTTGTCTACAGACACGTAAGCCCCGCCCCCTCACGACGGCATCCTCACAACGTGCTGAGCCCCCTGACTCCTCCTCCTCCTCCTCCTCCTCTAGAACCTGTGTGTGGAGAACTCCTGCATCGCGGCCCATGACAGGAGGGGTCGCTACTCCTCCCTCTTCACGGTGGACAAGCTGCTGACTCCGCCCACTGGCACCGTCATGGACGTGCTGAAGGCCGACGACCGCTTCAGGTGAGCGGCAGCACCGCTGCCCCCTGCTGGAGAAGCTGCAGCTGCTCACACCTTCTTCTGCCTCCACCTCCTGCTGTTCCTCCTCCTCCTCCTGCTCCTCTTCCTGCTCCTCCTCTTGCTCCTCCTCCCAGCCTCCTGGTGGGTGCCATCCAGACCGCAGGACTGACGGAGCTGCTCAACCAGCAGGGGGAGCTCACCTTCTTTGCTCCCACCAACCAGGCCTTCAACACCCTGCAGCCCAGCGAGCTCAACAGGCTGCTGCGTGAGTGTGTGTGTGTGAGTGTGTGTGTGTGTGTGTCGGTATGTGGGCAATAAACAGCTGGACCTTCAGATCCATGTTTGGTCAGAACCATCTGTACTGTTTATGTGATTCTAATATAAACTCTGTGTGTGTGTGTGTGTGTGTTCAGCTGTAGAGGTGTGTTGTAATTTCACAGCCCAAATAGAAACAAACTCACTGACTAACACACACACACACACACCTGCTTCTAGCTTCTTCAGCCCCACCCACTATGACCTCTGACCTCTCAGCCTATGAGCAGATTGGTACGTCTGATGGCGGGACGATGGTGTGAGGTCACATGGTGCTGAGGTCACATGATCGCTGTGCTCTC
>CM020509.1:665000-715000 GCA_009823395.1 Thamnaconus septentrionalis | reverse complement strand
GGGTGGAGCTTGGGAGGGGGAGGAGGGGTCACATGGTATGTTGCTGGATGCCTGGGATGAACTCCTTGGCATTAGGATTCAGCCTGCTGTTGATCTGGGAGAGAAGAAGCAGATGAAGAAGACACTGGTGAGTCTGCTGGGACAACAGGAAGTGAGGAACGTCTCCTGAGGTTGAACCTCCCTCTCCTCTGATTGGACGGAGGTCGGACTCACCACCACGATGTCAAAGTCTGCGTCCTGGTGGACGTCCTGGTGGAGCACCCGCAGGCCCACCTGCTCCTGCCGCTGGGGGAGGAGGTCCCTGGAGGGGATGAACCACTCCCACTGCTCCTCCTCCTCCAGCAGCTCCTGCACGCAGCGCTCGATGAAGTCCTCCTCCCACAGCTGCTCCTCCACCTGGGAGAGGAAGAAACAGGAAATGACTCAGGCGTCAGTCAGGTTGGATCTGGGGCTGCGTCTCAGTTCAGGGTCTGCATCCTTGGAAGGAAGGGTCCTCCGTTTGAAGGAGGCGTCCTCCGTCTGAAGGAAGCGTCCTCCGTCTGAAGGAAGCGTCCTCCAGGGACCCGGCCCAAAAGGACCAACCCAAACCCCGCCTCCCCGGTAACCACACGGGACGGTCTAGCCTTGGGCGTATTTCCTGGTTGCGTCACCGCCGTTCCCTCCTGCTGGCCAACCCCGAAAGTGACGTTTTCATAGCATCAAGCTAACCATTGGTTCGCCATCTAACGATGGCGTTGGATGTTCAAATCAGTAAAAACCCTGCGTTAAAAACTGAATATTTGATGTGAAATTTCAATACTTGAATTTATACGTCGTGTCTTTGCCAGTAGATGGTGCTAATTTCAGCCGACTTCCCAGGATGCTTTGCAGCAGCACGCAAAGCATCCTGGGATACAGAAGGACGCAAAGGATAGTAGCGGTGTAGCCTCGGCTAACAGTAGGGAGCATTTGGAGCGTCCTTCTGACTATTGGGAATTGGGAGGAGCCTTCTCGCAGTGCTAGGACGCAACTTCCTTTCAAATGCAGCCTTCCAAGGATGCAGACCCTGAACTGAGACACAGCCCAGGTGGTCCAACTGTTGACTGGTTGGACCACAGTGGAGCAGCTGCAGCAGATCCTCCTCCTGCTCCTCCTCCTCCTGCTCACCTGGCGGTTGAACTCCTCCTCGTGCTCCATCCACAGGTACTCAGCGAAGGGTTCGTCCTGGCTGCTCAGTGTGTGGAGGTGGAGCTCAGGGCCGCTGGGGGTGGGGAGCTGGGTGGGGGGGCGGTGCTGAGCCTGGGGTCCTTCATGGCGACGCCTTTCACTCTGCCCTCACCAGGCCCCCAGTGGACGGCTGGATGGATGGATGGATGGATGGATGGATGTGACGTCACTCTGTGCGGGAGGGCGGGAAAAAGCAGCGACTGATGACGACCGGAAGCAACAATGTTGTCGTAGTCATAAACTATCGATTACTATTATTATTCAAGATTAATCGGGACTATTTTCTTTATTTTTTAGCGCCAATTTCGGACTTTTGTTCAACCAAACTACTTTAAATCTTCACACTTGTGTCGCTCTGCTGCACTCTGACTGCATTCGTTGACGTTTAACGTCGTAACATCGTTGTATCGAAAAGCTTCAGAAACATTGGGAGGTCGCGGTTTTCCCGCCTCTTCTTCTTCTTCTTCTTCTTCTTCTTCTTCTTCACTGCAGGTCGTTCAGCCATTTACAATAACAATAAGACGGAGGAATTGTTGATGTCGACGTCATCGATTACGATACGATCAATCATCGTTGGGGGGACGGGGGGCGAGCGTCGCACCGCCGACCGAGAGAAGGTGGTGGAGGTCGAGGAGAAGGAGTAGAAAGAGGAGGAGGAGGAGAACAACAACAACAACAACAACAACCAACAACAACAACAACAACCAACGACGACTCCAATTCCGAGTCGAGCACCAACACAACCCTGAGCTGTCTCTTCGAGAACATTCGACCCGTGGCAGGTCTCAGCCGGTTCGAACCGGCTCGGCTACCTGAAGGGAAGCAGCTTTTTGGACCGCTGGGCTCGGCTCGGTTCGGCTCGGTTCGGTTCCGCTGGATGAACCTTCAGCTCCGAGGACAAACTACTCCTGTCATGGCCGCCGCGCTCGCCTCTGTTTACATCTCTGACGTCAGTACGAGCTCCGGCCCTGATTGGCTCGGCTCTCGGCGCTGCTGCTTTCACGGCTCCGCGCGGCAAGCGAACGACTGGAGGGGGAGGAGGAGGAGGTGCAGGAGGTGTTCTATGTTTCTTAAAGTGGCTCGTGACCTTTCATTCTCGGCGCGACCGAAGCGTCATTAAAACGTCACTCCTCTGTCAAAGGTCCACTTCAAAGGAGGACTTTAGTCGGTGTTTCTGTCCTTGACACGTGACATACATATACGTATATTTATATACATTGGCATTCCAGAGCGGAATGTTGAAACAGGCGGTTTACAGACCGTGTGTTATATTTCAACACAATCAAATTTCAGACCGCAACGGTTCAGCTGTTGTTGCTGCGGGGTCACTGGGTTTTCCCGAGGTGCACCTGAAAGCAGCACTGGCGGTGACGGTGAGTTCCTCGCGATATTTCACCAGCGCCGGCCAGCACTTTCGCTGCGCTAGCGTGCGCAGCTAGCTAGTTTCGCTTCGTAACTGAGGAGTAAAGGTAAGACTGAGCGTGGGCTTTGCACTCACAAACACACAGCCTTCAGAGCAAACACGTAGCTTCACACCAGTCAAACAGGCCAGTCGTCTTGACCGCGACACGAAGCCGCTTTTGTTTGGAGCCCTTAGATTAGCCGAGGTGAGCATGTTAGCTTGGAACATAGCGGTGGCGCTGACCCTGTCTGTCTCTGTCTGTCAGTCAGCGTAACCAGTCTCTCCACCAACACACATCTATTCCTTCTTCTTCTATCCGTACCCCCCCCCCTCTCCTCCTTTGGCCTTGGCCGTGTTTACACACCGGGGCTAACACCAGCGAGCTAGCTAGCTGCTGGCTAAAGGCAGCGCTCCATTCAATCTGCCGCTTTCGACGACCACCATCGTCAGTCATACTTCAGGTTGTGTGACGTCATCGCAGGTCTCCCCCCACATTCAGCTTACTCCGGTCGGGGCTCCTCCTCCTCCTCCTCTCTCTCCTCCTGCTGTTTCTAAATTGGACTCTTTGTGAGGAGGTCTCACTCGGTTTCTCCTTCTGTCGCCGCCTCCTCCACCTCCACCACCATCATCCTCTGTTTGGCGGGGGGGGCTCCCCCGCCCCCCCATGCGGTGGCGCTGTTGCTTCCACCCATAGAAAGTCAATCTGGAGGTTTGAAGTGTGTCTCTGCCTCACTGTGTTTCAGCTGAATCAGACCCAGAGGAGAGGAGATCGTCCCTTCATCCCTTCGCTCTTTAGCGTCCCCTTCCCTTCACTTTTCTCTTGACTCTGGTGTTGGAGTGCCCCTCGAAGCCCCACCCTCCCTCCCCTTTGTGACGTCACCATGTCTCAGAAGTCGCAATCGGGCCAGAAGCACTTTGCGGTGGGCCGCGGCCTGCTGGCCGCCGCCGAGACCTTGAACTTCAGCAGCCTGGGTGAGCAGCAGCAGCAGCAGCAGCAGCAGCAGCGGGCGTCCGGCTGGTCCTTTGGGGGCGTGTCTTCAGGTGTTGGGGGCGTGGCCGGGGGTGGAGGTGGAGGTGGAGTCGGTGGGCACCCCCTGGGCAGCACCATGAAGCTGTTTGCCAGTCTGGGCCTGTCGCCCTCGGACCTGGACGCTCTGGCCCAGATCCCTGAGGAGGACATCAGCGTGGAGACGCTGCCCAGGATCCTCAACCAGCTGAAGAGCCGCAAGGAGGAGCACCGAGGAGGAGGAGGAGGAGTAGCAGGAGGTGGTGGCGGAGGAGCTGGGGACAGCTGGATGGGAGCTTCTTCTTCTTCTGGGCCTCAGGGTTCCGGGCGGCTCCTCCACAGCTCCTCCTCTTCCTCAGACTTTGGCTTCGCCTCCGTCCAGGAGGTGGCGCCACTACGCGGATTCTACGGTGGTGGGGGCGGCAGAGAGAGGGCGTTCCCCTCCGACGTGTCCCGCCACGACTCCTACGGCGGCCTGGGCCTGGCCCCGCCCCCGCACGCCTCCTCTTCCACCTCCTCCTCCTCCTACCGGGTGGGTTCGCCCTCCAACGGGAAGGTGCAGGACTTCTTGGGAGTCACGCCCGCCATGTTCCCCCACGTGTGCTCTCTTTGTGACTTTGACGTTCACTCCGTCCTGGTGAGTAGAGACTTCCTGTTGTCCTCTCACTTCCTGTTGTCTCACTTCCTTTCGTCTCACTTCCTGCTGTCTCCTCCCTCCCCTGGGAGGAGGAAGCAAGGTTCACATCCAAGTCTGTAGATCAGCTGACCACACGTTCCTTCAGCCTGGACACACACACACACACACACACACACACACACACACACACACACACACACACACACACACACACAGTGGACTAAAGCCCCATTCACACAGAGACAGATTTTTTGAAACTGTCTATTTTCGGAAACGCTCTCAAAAAAAAATGGCGTCTACACAAAGCCGTCGTCAAACATGTTCCCGTTTACACGACAACGCTGAAAATGACTGGAAATGATGTAGTACCTATGCCAGGCCTGGTGTGGTGCTGTGAGTTTACTACCCAAAGGCAGAAGAGGAAGAACACCTGAAGCACGCTGTTTAAAGAAGCAGCAGCTGGCTAACGATATTAGCAGCTCACTAACAACATTAGTAGCTGGCTAACAACATTAGCAGCTGGCCGACAACATTAGCAGCTGGCCGACAACATTAGCAGCTCACCAACAACATTAGCAGCTGGCTAACAACATTAGCAGCTGGCTGACAACATTAGCAGCTGGCCAACAACATTAGCAGCTCACCAACAACATTAGCAGCTCATCAACGGCATTAGCAGCTGGCTAACAACATTAGCAGCTGGCTAACAACATATCCCAGTCCTCCCACCCAAAAGAAAATCAATAAAAAGCAAAACAGGAGGTTTGCAAATCGCTTATGTTGCGTTCATTTCCACTTTGCACACAACCCCACGATGGATCGACGAGCGCCGTGTGTGATTCTTCACTGTAGTTTGTAGTTTGTTGTTGTAGTGGTAGTTTAATGGGGAGACTGCAGGCTGGTCAGTAGCAGCGCTAGCAGCTCTGTTGCCCTGCGAGCAGTCGTCTGCACCTCACGGCCGCTCCGATCGTAATTGCTTCAGAGCTGTGACATCAGCGCATCCAAAAATGATTGGTTTTGGCCAGCAGGAGGCGCCTTCACACGGAGTCACCCTGGAGAGCGTTTCAGGAAATGTGCAGTTTCAGTGAAAACAACGTCTAGGTGTAAAAAGCTCCAGGCCCGAAATGACTTCACAGGTCCCTTAGACAACACACACACACACACACACACACACACACACACACACACACACACACAGAGCGAAGCAATGTTTCACTGCCTCTGTTTAACATGTAGGAGTGGAAGCAACATGTTAACGGACTTAAACATTCTGAGAACCGACGGCTGCTGCTCAACATGTGAGTCACACACACACACACACACACACCCACACACACACACACACACACACACACACACACGGTGGGACGTTGTGTACCTGCAGGTCTCAGCTGGTTTCTGTCTTTCAGGTATCCAGAATGGGACCCTGGCATGTCGTCTGGGTGAGACACACACACACACACACACACACACACACACACACACACACTCACTCTAACTGTGGCGGTTCTTGCCTCCTAACGCGTGTGTTGTGTGTTGGTGCCACCAGGGGGCGCCTCATGGACAGCTCCAACATGTCTGCAGGGCTGCTGGGCCCCGCCCCCATGTCCATGTCGTCCATCCAATCAGGGACGGGGATGTCGGCGTCGGGCTGGGGTGAGTCTGCGGGCCGCCGCTAACGCTAACGATGCTACGACGACGACGCTCCCCCTTTAATGCCTGCAATTAACTGTGTGTGTGTTTAAGGAGGGGGCGGAGCCAGCCGAGTGTCTGGAAACAACCAGGTGGGACAGCATAAGGTCAGTGTGATGCGCACACACACACACACACACACACACACACACACACACACACACACACACACAGACTCACCTGTGTGTGTTGACCCCTCTGAGCTCTGCTCAGCTGCTCGAGGTCACATGACAGGAGGATAGAGGTGTGTGTGTGGTGTGACCCCTGACCTCTGACCTCTGACCCCCAGCTGCGAGGTCGTGTGGTGGTGGCCAAGTACGAGCGGAAGCCGCTCAGCAAGAAGACCCTGTTTGCCTTCTGCGACCCCTTCGGAACGCTGCAGGAGCACCTGATCCTCAAGAACAAGGTGAGTCCTGGTTCCACCTGGTCCTGGTCCTGGACCACCCCCACCCCAACCCACCCCAGCCCACCAGCTGCCCTATGCTGCCCCCTGCAGGCCTTCCTGGAGCTAAGCAGCCATGAGGAGGCCCTGGACATGGTGGACTACTACAAGCAGAACCAGGCCTCGCTGTACGGGAAGCCCGTCAGCTTCTACCTGTCCGAGACCCTGCTGGTCATCGAGGTGATGACCTTTGACCTCTGGCACCCACACTCACTCTATCTATCTATCTGTCTAGTATCTACCTATCTGTCTAGTATCTGTCTAGTATCTATCTGTCTGTCTAGTATCTGTCTATCTGTCTAGTATCTGTCTAGTATCTGTCTAGTATCTGTCTAGTATCTATCTGTCTGTCTAGTATCTGTCTAGTATCTGTCTAGTATCTGTCTAGTATCTATCTGTCTGTCTAGTATCTATCTATCTGTCTAGTATCTGTCTAGTATCTGTCTAGTATCTGTCTAGTATCTATCTGTCTGTCTAGTATCTATCTATCTATCTATCTAGTATCTGTCTATCTGTCTAGTATCTATCTATCTGTCTAGTATCTATCTGTCTAGTATCTGTCTAGTATCTATCTAGTATCTGTCTATCTGTCTAGTATCTATCTAGTATCTATCCTGTCTAGTATCTGTCTAGTATCTGTCTATATCTATCTGTAGTATCTATATGTCTAGTATCTATCTAGTATCTATCTATCTGTCTAGTATCTATCTATCTATCTGTCTAGTATCTGTCTAGTATCTATCTATCTATCTGTCTAGTATCTATCTATCTATCTGTCTAGTATCTGTCTAGTTATCTATCTATCTGTCTAGTATCTATCTATCTGTCTAGTAAGTATCTATCTATCTATCTGTCTAGTATCTATCTATCTAGTATATTTATGGAGTAGTATCAAGTGTGTGTGTGTGTGTTAGAATCCCTTTAAAAAAAAAAAAAAAAGGGAACTGCCCACACAGCCCCGACGCAATCAAAACATCTCCACGACCAGCTTTTGGGTTGACCGTAGACTATGCCACTGACCTCTGACCTCTGACCCCTGACCACGCAGAAGGACAAGCGTGCCACGGAGAGCAGAGCCATGGAGAGCAGAGCCATGGAGAGCAGAGCCATGGAGCGGCCCCCCCTCAACAGAGCCATGGAGCAGCGGCCCTTCCGAGAGGTCAAAGGTCAGCAGCGCAGCCAGGTGGTCTTCTTCTCCAACCTGCCACGGGAGGAGGAGAAGAAGAAGGAGCTGCTGACGGTGGCCCGTCGCTTCGGCACCGTGGAGAAGCACCTGTTCCTCACCGACCAGGTAGGGGGAGCCGCCGAGCCGCTGCTCAAGGTCGCTGCTGCTGAAGGTCACGGCTGAAGGTCACAGCTGAAGGTCATCCCTCGCTTCCTCCAGGCCTTCGTCCAGCTGGGCTGTCCGGCCGACGCTGAGATGCTGGTCAAGTACTACAGCATGAACCCACTGACCATCAGGGGGCGCCGAATCCGACTCAACATCTGCACCAAGTACAAGACGCTGGAGTGAGTCTCACACCTCCACCAATGAGTGAGGGAGGAGTGAACGAAGGAGTGAACGAAGGAGTGAACCAGTGAGTTAATTAATTCATTAACACAATCCAACCTCCACCGTCTGTCTCAGCACCTCCAAAAGAGTGGGCAGGAACCAGAGGGGGGGCACCAACACCTCCTCCACCTCCTCCTCCTCACGGACCTCCTCCAGCTCCCCCAGAGTCTCCAAGTCTCAGTCAGGCTCCAGGAGCAAAGAGGAGGAGAGGAAGAGAAGGGACGAGGAGGACGACGACGACGAAGAGGTGGCAGGAGTGATAGAGGGAGAGGAGGAGGACGAGGAGGAGGAAGAGGAGGAGGTTGCTGATGGAGGCTCAGTGTCGGAGGACCCAGGAGCAGCAGTCGAGGAAGAGGAGAAGGAGGAGGTGAGGAACCTTCCTGGACATCCATCAGGAGGTGGTGGCCACCTTCACACCTGCTGATCTCTGTGTCCACAGTCTCCTGCTCCTGCTGCCGAGGGCGGGGAGGAGGGCGGAGCCAGGCAGAAGAAGGCGGAGTCAGGAGGAGGAGCTGAAGCAGCCGAGAAAAGAGGAGATGAAGAAGAGTTGGAGCGGGCGGAGAGCCACGAGATGGAGGAAGAAGAAGATGGACCTGACATGGTGCGTCTCCATCAATACCCCCATCAATACCCTGATCAATAGTGATCAGTCCCCTGATGAGTGTTGTGGTGTGTGGTGCAGAACATGGAGGACTTTGTGACCCTGGACGAGCTGGCAGAGGAGGATGAGGAGGAGGAGGAGCAGGAGGAGGAGCAGCCAGGAGAGCAGACTGAGGGTAGGACACTGCTGGACACTGCTGGACACTGAGAGACAGTAGCAGTGTGTCCAGGTGGACCTGACTCACCTGTGTGTGTGTGTGTGTGTGTGTGTGTGTGTGTGTGTGTGTGTGTGTGTGTGTGTGTGTGTGTGTGTGTGTCTCTGCAGACTCCAGCAGGAAGGGGGTGAGTGTCCAGCCGGCTGGAGGAGGCAGAGCCCTGGGTGGCCCCGCCCACCCTCTTCTCCCCGACCCCCCCTCCTCTTTCATCTTCTCCTCCTGCTCCTCCTTCTCTGATCTCCTCCTCTGGCTCCCCCTGCAGGGCATGAGGGTGGTGAACATCGTGGGCTTCAGACGAGGCTACAACTTCCTCAACGAGCTGCTGGGATTGGCCAAGCCCTTTGGGAAGGTGGTCAAACACCTGGTCCTGGACCTGCGAGCAGAGGTACTGTGCCCCCAGAGTCCCCCCCTCCCCCTCCTCCCTGCAGCTGTTGTCTGACCCCCCCCCTCCTCCCCCAGGCCTACCTGCAGTTCCAGACAGAAGAAGAAGCTCACTCCATGGCTCACTTCTACAGCAGCAACGTCACGGCCTCGGTGTGCGGCCGCCCCGTCCGCATCAGCCACTCCTCCACCTACCCCACCATCCAGGTGACTCACTCCTCCTCCACCTCCATCCAGGTGAGGGCCCCCCACCCCCTCCAAGCCATCATGTGACCAGACTGTGTGTGTGTGTGTGTGTGTCCTCCAGGGTGGTTCCAGTAAGGTGGTCTACATCGGGGGGATCCCCACCAGTAAGTTCTCAGACCAGGACATCCTGAGCCTGGCCGAGCCCTTCGGCCCCATCCACAAGTACTTCACCAACAGGCTGCGGAGGGAGGTGGGCCTGGACACTCCCCCGTCTCACCCATCGCACCCTCCTCCTCACACCATCTCACTCTGAGACTCACCTCTGTCTTAACATGTCTCACCCTCTGACTCACCCCATCTCACTCTGAGACTCACCCCATCTTACCCCCATCTCACCCTGACTCTACATCTGTCAACATGTCTCACCCTCTGACTCACCCCATCTCACTCTGAGACTCACCCCTTCTTACCCCGTCTCACCCTCTGACTTACCCCATCTTACCCCCGTCTCACCCCATCTCACTCTGTCTCACCCCATCTTACCCCCATCTCACCCTGACTCTACATCTGTCAACACGTCTCACCCTCTGACTCACCCCATCTTACTCCCATCTCACCCTGACTCTACATCTGTCAACATGTCTCACCCTCTGACTCACCCTCTGACTCATCTCACCCCCGTCTTACTGCCTTCCTCCCTCTCACTTTCTCACCGTCTCACCCCTGTCTCACTCCTGGCTGTGTGCAGTGCTTTGTGGAGATGCATAGTGCTGATGATGCGGAGAAGATGGGTGAACACTGCAAGGAGGAGCCGCTCAAGTACAACGGCAAGAGACTCACCATCTACGTCAGCAGGAAGTACCGGCAGCTCAAACACGGGTCAGCACCTCCTGCTCCTCCTTCCTCCTTCCTCCTCTTCCTGTGGTCCTCCTTCTCTCCTGTAAAGTTGTCGCTGTCCTTCCTCCCTCAGACATCGATGTCCCACCGTGGGCAGGAGGGACAACAGGAGCTCCTCCCCCAAACCTGCTGAGCCTCCTGCCAAGAAGTCCCGGCAGGAGGAGCAGGAGAAGCAGGAGCAAGAGCAGGAGCAGGAGAAGCAGGCGCAAGAGAAGCAGAAGGAGGTGAAGGTAGAGGAGGAGCAGACAGAGGTGCAGACTGACAAGGCGGAGCAGGAGGTGCAGCGAGCAGGGGAGCAGAAGGAGAAGCAGACAGATGAGGAGGTGCAGGAGGAGGAGCACAAGGAGGTGCAAAAGGAGGATCAGACAGAGAAGGAGTTGCAGGGAGCAGAGGAGCAGCAGGAGGTGCAGACAGACAAGAAGGAGGAGGGAGAAGAAGGAGGAGCTGAAGGAGGAGCAGAAGGAGGCGCAGGGTCCTGATGTTGCTGTCAAGGACGAGGTCCCAGAAGGTTCCAATGAGAAACAGGAAGTGAGTTCTTTACCAGTGTCTGGCATCACTTCCTGTCCACAGCACAACCTGAGAGTTTCCTCACATGTTCTCCTCCTCCTCCTCCTGCTTCTTCTTCTCCTGCAGGAGCTGAAGGAGGCTCCGGAGTCGGAGGCTCCTCCCACTCAGGCCAGAAGCGGTGCTCCGTCGTTGCCGCCCTACGACCCCAGCGTCCCCGTGGGTGAGTCTCACACTGGAGCCCCAGTTCACGCCAGTTGAAACTGTTTGGGAGACCAGCTGACGAGCTGGTGTCGCCCCCTGGCTGCAGGTGTGGAGCACGTCAAGATGGGCTACTACTGCCGCCTCTGCTTCCTCTTCTACTCCAACGAGGAGACGGCCAAGAGGAGCCACTGCAGCAGCAGGCAGCACTACGACAAGCTGCAGGTGAGGCCCCGCCCCCTTCGCCAGACCCCCAACCCCACCCAGCTGCTGCTCACCTGATGTTTCCTGCTTGTGGTTTTGTTTCAGAAACATCTGGAAAAGGAGCAGAGCAAAGCGGAGAAGAAGGCGGCAGGCGCAGCGCTCAAGAAGCCCTGAAGGGCGGCGCCAACCTCTTTTTTTTTTATTTTTGATTTTTATTTGATTTTTATTATTTGATTTTTATTATTGTGACTAGTTTTAGTTGGATTCAAAGCACAGCAGACGAGAGTTTGTTCTTTCTGTTGGTGTTTATTGACTTGGCAGTTTGCAGGGGTCCTGCCTGCTCATACACGTTAGCCGCTAGCATGCTAACAATCCCTGAAACAATAACACTGAATATGTCTCAGTTTTCTTTACAATCTCTGAACCCGAGTCAGTTGCGTCGCTACGGCCATTAGCCTAGCCTAGCCTAGCATGTTAGCTGCACCTATGAGGAGGCTGAGCCACATTTGTCTGTTGGATGTGTAAATGTTTTACTTGTCAATAAAGTTTCTACAGAACAGTCACTTCCTGGCTTCCAGCGTGAAGGTAAACAGAGGGCAGAACCTGGTTGAGAAATCAACCAATCAGACGAGGAGGAGAGCGGCGGTGATGATGTCATCATCTCCAGGGGTCTCGGCCCGTCTTCTCCTGCAAGACAGCACAGGTCAGCTGACCCGCTGCTGCTCCCTGGTGGTCAGACAGGAAGTGTCGATGTGCTCAGTCACCTGGTACTTCCTGTAGTGGGCGGGGCTACTGCAGTGTTGACCTTTGGCCTCGTCCTCGTCGGCGAAGATCACCTGACACAGGTGGCAGAAGTAGCCAACCACCGGCCGCACAAACTCTGTGCCTGCAGGAGGAGGAGGAGACAGTGGCTGGAGGTCACTGGAGGTCACTGGAGGTCGGTGGAGCAGCAGCCACTTCCTGTCTGCAGGTCAGCTGACCTCAGCAGCCACTTCCTGTCTCCAGGTCAGCTGCCCTCAGCAGCCACTTCCTGTCTGCAGGTCAGCTGACCTCAGCAGCCACTTCCTGTCTCCAGGTCAGCTGACCTCAGCAGCTACTTCCTGCTTCCTGTCTGCAGGTCAGCTGACCTCAGCAGCCACTTCCTGTCTGCAGGTCCGCTGACCTCAGCAGCCACTTCCTGTCTGCAGGTCAGCTGACCTCAGCAGCTACTTCCTGCTTCCTGTCTGCAGGTCAGCTGACCTCAGCAGCTTCAGGTGCAGCAGTCACGATGGAGCTGCTGGATTGTAAACGTGGAGATGGCCAGGTTGCTCTCAGGAAACAGGAAGTGCAGGCTGCTGCCATCATAACTGATGAGCTCATGACTTCCTGTTGCTGCTGCTGGTGGACACCACCACGAGAAGAAGAAGAAAGAGGACGAGAAGGAGAAGAAGGGACCTACCGACAGGTTGGGCAGGGTTCTGATGCCCTATAGCGCCCCCTGCAGGTTCAGCCTGCTGACTCTGTGAGTCCTGCAGCAGCTCTGGAGTGGACGTCGCCCCCTGCTGGTGGTTCAGCTCCTGTTCAGCCGTGCTGCCGCTCCTCCTCCTCTTCTTCTCTTCAGGTTCCTGGTGGTTTTGGCTGCTGGCTCTTCGTCTCAGTGTCTCCTCTGGACCAGCTGCTCCCTGCTCCTCCACCGCTGCTCCTGCTCCTCCACCGCTGCTCCCCCTCTGCTCCTTGTGCAGGGGGAGTCATGTGACCAGTCTGGAGGAGGAGCAGACTCCTCCACTGAGCTCCTCTGGGTGGTGCGCTGCTCCTCAGAAGAGCTTCTCCTCTGCTGCTGCTCCTCCAGGCTCCTCTTGGACTCCTCTGGTCCGTGCGGCCTCTTCTCTCTTGGAGGACCAATCAGGACGAGAGCCTCAGGGTCGACGGTCCACAGGAGACACCAGGAGACCTGGCTTGGACCTACCTGCTGCTGGAGGTGTCTGCTGCAGCTCCACGGCCCAGGCAGGGCTGGTGCCTCGGTGCTGACGTGGCCTCCTGGAACAGACTGTGCCGTTAGACGACCTCTGACCTCTGACCTCTGGCGGTGACACACACAGCTTCACCGCCTCCCAGGGCTGAGATGTTCAATCTTACGTGGAGCTCTGCCGTGGCAGCGTCCTCTGAAATGAAGAGACGGGACTCAACGTCAGCCTGGGAGAGGTTCAGAGCTCAGAGCAGGCAGAGGAACTCGAGGTTCTACCTTCCAGCTGGTCCAGAGTGGTGCAGCAGTTCTCCAGGTCTGCTGGGGAGTCCACCTCCTGCTGAGACAGGAACCCAGTCAAAACAACAGCTCCTCCTCCACCATGAAGTCACCTGAGCACCTGGTCCACCTGCTGACTGTCTGACCTGGGGCACCTCCTCCTCCTGCTCCTCCTCCTCCTCCTCCTCCAGGTTCTCCAGGTCGTCGTCCTCCAGGTTTGCTGCGATCACCTCCATCCCCTCGATGTCGCTCTCTGCAGACGACCTGGGGAACAGCGAGCTCCATCAGGACCCCAGTGGACGGCGCCCCCCACTGGCCAACCACAGCTACTCACTCAGAGTCCTCCTCAGGCTCGGCTTCTCCAGCAGGAGGTGCTGCAGGAGCCGCCTGAGACCCTGGAGACCCTGGAGACCAGGTTCTGTTGCTGCTCCCCTGCTCTCTGCTGGAGGAACCTCCTCCTCCTCCTCCTCCTCCTCCTCCTCCTCCTCCTCCTTCTTCTTGGCACTTGAGGGCGCCGTTGACCCTCCTGCAGTCAGAGCAGGAGGCGGTGATGATGTCATCGTGATGGATGGATGTGATTGGCTGTTGCCCTGGACTCACTCACATGAGGCTCCTGAACTCCCTGGACAAGGTCACGGTGACGGCCTCTCCGTTGATCTTCAGGCTGTTGGAGGAGAAGTGGTCCAGCAGCTTCTGGGCGTCTGTAGCCTCCTCCATCTCCACCAACACCTGGAGGAGGAGGAGGAGCAGGAGGACCAAGAGGATGATGAAGGAGGAGGAGGATGAAGAAGGAGAAGATGAAGGTTCTCCTGCAGTCCCTGAACTCACGGCGGAAGGCAGGACCAGCATGTAGAGCGGAGAACCGAATCCTCTGACCAGGGCCATCAGCTCGCCCCCTGCTGGTGGGGCTGGAGAGAAGCTCACCACCCTGGAGCTCTGAGGAGACATCAGAGGAACTCAGTCCACCCACTCCAGGCCCTCAGGAGACCTGTGGGGGGCGCCGCTCCTACCTGAGGGAAGCTGAAGGTGTGGGACACCCTGAACTCCATCTGCTGGCCCTGGACGGTGGGAGGTTCCTCCTGGTGGAACCGGACCAGGTCCTGGGCCTGCTGGGCCGAACCCAGCTCCATGAAAGCCTGCAGGGGGCGACAGACCTTCAGCCTGGTGACCTTCAGCCTGGTGACCTCCAGGAGACGCAGACTCACCAGGGAGGGGAACATCAGGATCTGGATCACAGGTCCGAAGCGTTCTGCCAGCCTCCTCAGGAAGACCTCGTCCACGGCCTGAGGAGGGAACTTCACACACACCACACTGCTCCTGCTCACTGCCTGCACACACACACACACACACACACACATATTAACACACACACACACACACACACACACACTCCAGTACCTTCTTCTTGGTCTTGGCTGGCAGTGCTGCAAACAGAGAACACACACATCAGGGAGAAACACACACACACACACACACACACACACACACACACACACACACACACACACACACACACACACACACACACACACACACACGCACGCTCGACACTGACTGGTCTCTGGAGGCTGCTCAGGTGCTCCCTCCTCCCTCCTGCGCTCTGATTGGCTATCAGCCTTGCGTGAGGGGGCGGGGCCACTTCCACTTCCCAGCGGCGCCGCCCTGCTGTCGGGCTCCAGGCGACAGTCCCAGTGAGGAAACCTGCCCGGCAACAGAGCAGAGGGTCAAAGGGTGGGTGGGGCCAGAGGGGAGGGGGTGGAGCCAGAGGGGGCGGGGCATCACCTCTGCAGCAACTGGAGCTGTCCGTCAGCATGAGGAGTCCCATTGATGTGCTGGAGCCACACCTGCGCACACACACACACACACACACACACACACACACACACACACACACACACCAGGTAAGAGCGCGCACACACACACACACACACACCCCCTGAAGCCCTGCCCCCTATGACTCACCTTCTCTGACATCACAGTGACGTCACACAGGCTGCACCAATGAGGGTAAAGAGGCGGGGCCTTGCCGTGGAAGTCCAGCGCCTCCATCCTGGAGGGCGTGGGGGCGGAGCCTGGCGGGCAGGGGGGCGGAGCCGGCCTGCGGTCAGGTGACCTCCTCCTGCCCTCTTCTTCGTGATTGGCCGGGCTCCGCCCCCACGCCACCTGACTCCCCCCGCTTGGGACGGAGCCACGGCTCGGCCCCCCCGCCTCCGCCTCGGAGGGGCGGGGCCAGGCGCGGCGTTGGGAGGAGCCTGGCTTCCCGGCCCGGAAGTCGCTGTCGTACCGCGGGGATCTGCCCCACATGACTGACACACACACACACACACACAGGCGGAGAGAAAACAGGAAGTGACAGCTGATCCCAGGACACGCGAGGCTGCAGGTTTGACTGATGGATGACTGACACACACACACACACACACCAGGTCTGTTGGTAATTGTACCTCACAAACTCGGATCGATACCTCGTATCAACAACAAGGTACCATAAACCTGTCCGGCTGTACCGGACCAGCGACCGGAAACCCGGTTCAAAGCGGTGTTTACCTCGCTCGGTTCGACGGTCGGCACTCTCGCTACCTCAGGATGCTAAAAACATTAGCTGACATTAGCTGACGGAGCCAGCGGCTCCTTCCCTGGCCGGCTCCCCAGCGGGGGCCGTGCTCGGGCGGCGGACTCCCGGTGCCGCTGCGCTCCGCTCGGAGGGGCCGCTGGAAAACCAGAACCTCCGGAACCTCCGGAACCTCGGAGTCACAACAACTCCGGATTGCAAAGTCTTTGAAAAACGAGCGCTTCCCACCGGAGGAAGCTGAGCGCAGCTACCCGCTTCCGGTTCCGGCTTCCTGTTGTTGACTCGGGACGGTGAAACGTGGCCGCCCTCTGCTGGTGCGGAGGAAACAGAGGACGGCTTCATATTCATTTCAAAGTTGTTTAGTAAAATTGCAAGAAATACAGACAATAGAAAAGTGTATGATGTAATATTATGTATACATATGTACATATATATGTATATATATATATATACAAATATATATATGTATATATATATGATTTATGACTATTAACTGATGGTCAACAGTGGCTATTGCTCATGTTTTTTCTCATGTCCACCAGGCTGCGCTGTTGGACCACTTTACACACACTCTCTCTCTCTCTCTCTCTCTCTCTCTCTCTCTCTCTCTCTCTCTCCTTTACGCGAGATGATCGCCGTGTCGCGCTGTTACATTTGATCATTTGAACACTTTTATCCCATTATAGCGCAGCAGTTTCTCTTCGTAAACAGATTAATACATAAAAGATCAATTGTACACACATCTCTCTCTCTCTCTCTCTCTCTCTCTCTCTCCTTCCGTCTGTTGCTTATTTGCTCATTTGTTCCATTTTCACATAAATGATTTTTCTTATTTCACTTCGTCTTGCTGCTTGTTTTGCGTCTTGGACATTAAAAAAATAATAATAATAATAATAAATGTAAAGCAAAAAAAATGTAATTTTAACTGAACTCCTCAGTTTGATTTCGTCTGCAGTTGATTTATGAACAAGTGTGAAACTTGATAATAAATACAGGCTTGTATTTTTTTCATCTTTATGCAGATTAATGTCACTGTTTGCCGTCTTAATCTATTGAAAGCAATTTGATTCATAAAGAAGGACGATCATCTGAAGGAAGGAGAGGAAATCACGCAAGATGTTGAATTTTAGTTTGTGAATATTTTTATTTGAATTATTTTTTGTTTGTCTGGAAACAAAAAACCCTCAACCTCAAATCAAAATAGAGAGAAAAAAGACGAACAAAAACTCAAAACTCATTCCGCGTGAAGACGCTGCGTGTCGCCGGCTGCTGCAGCAGCACCAGCAGGGGTCGCTGCTGCAGGACGAGCGGCTTTTTTTTTTATCTCGGAGCAGAAAAATGCAGCTGATGTTCACAACAAGTTGGTTTTTAAATCTGAATGTGAAACAAACCAATTGAAATATATGAAAAATAATTTAGATATTTTTTTAAACAAAACAAAAAAATTATAACCAGGACCTTTAGCGGCGCCACCTACTGTTTAATAAGATGCCAGAAAAAAATATTTACAGCAAACGTTCCAAAGACACAAAGACACATTAAATAACACGCTGGTTGAATTAAATCTAATTTCACTGGTTTTGTTTTTACATTTTTCACCATCAATTATCGTTGATTTCAACTCAGTTCTAACCACAGCAATTTCTGAATTCTTTTGCAACTGGAAAAAAAAAAAAAAATGCAAGATTTCCCCCCTCCCTCCCTCCCCCATTTCATTCTTGTCTCATTTTAAATAGATGGATACTTTTTAATTTTCAATTTCACCTTCAGGAAGAAAATCTTTTGAATCAAACAACAACAGATATTTATCACGTCGACGTGATGTTGACACAATTTGTCCGAGCGTGATTGGAAAATTTCCAAACACACACACACACACACACACACAGAGAAAATATCACATGTTTCTCAGCTTCACACGTTTCTGCGTGAAACATTTTTCCACCCGCAGCAACTAAATATACATTTTGTCTGCAATAAAATATGGACCAGCGGCACATTGAGACCATAATAATAATAATGGTAGTAATAACAGTGTCAATAATGACGAGAAGAAGAGCAACAGACACGATGGTGAATTAAACATGGGAAATATAAAAATATAATTAAAAAAAAATGACCAAAATACAAGAAACAAACAGATGCAAAGAGACGTGAATACAAAGGGATTGAACGATAAACGAGTGTTTGCTGTTGATTTGCCGGGGGAATTTAAATGACAGTAGTTTATCACGGCGCTAACGTTCCGTTTTGCTGTTTGTTTTTTAAGCCTCTGCTGCTGCGTCGAGCGTAGCGCTGCTTCTCTGGCTGGTGACCCCTGGTGACCCCTGGTGACCTGGAGGCGGGGGTTTATCTTGTGTATTTATATTTTTTAAAAAGTGATGAACGCTTTCATAAAATATTGAAAACATTTTTTTTTTTCCCCGTATAAATCGAGCCGAGTCTTAATTTGAAATGTCGTGAAGTCTTTGAGTAAAACTGGAGAATCAATGTCCTGGTCACCCTTAGCTTAGCTTAGCTTAGCTTAGCTAGCTAGTTATCCCCACAGTTGCCTGCCATATGATATCTATCTATCTATCTATCTATACAGTAGAAGATGCTAAATTAGCCTAGCGCTCTGCTGTGATATAAATCTATCTCATCTCCTTCAGTAAAGTGGCAAGCGATGAGGCTGCGATGCTAACTTAGCCTTGTTAGCTCGCCACGGCCTCGACTCCCTCGTGCCTCGGTCTGCGTCGCTAGCAATGCCGGTGCTAACAGGCGACGCCAAGTTTGACAGGAAGTGATGAAGAAGTGCGAGTAACTTCTGCAATTAGCCCCCAGAGTGCTGCGCTAGCGCTAACGCTAACGTCCGATCAGTGGCGCTCGGCCGTCTGAAAGCCAATCACACGTCTCGTTTGCCTTCAATCGGCTCCAACACGCCGTCCTGGGGGGATAATTAGCCGCCGCCGCAGTGGGTCACATGACCACCGCATCACATGATCTGAACAGCAGTTCCAACTTTGAGCCACTTCACAGAAAAAGCACAGCGACAAACATCAGCATCCAACTGGCTTCCAGCACCTCCTGTTGCTGCACCTCCTGCTGCACCTCCTGCTCCTGCTGCTACTCCTTCTGCTCCTCCTCCTCTTTCTCCCTGTACTCCTTCTCCTCCTCCTGCTCTCAGTGCTCTCCCTCCTCCTCCAGCTCCTCCTCCCCTCTCCCTCCTCCTCCTCCTCCTCCTCCTCCTCCTGCTCCTCCTCCTCCTCTCTCTCCTCCTCCTCTCCCTCCTCCTCCTCTCTCTCCTCCTCCTCTCTCCTCCTCCTCCTCCTCCTCCTCCTCCTCCTCCTCCTCCTCCTCCTCCTCCTCCTCCTCCCTCCTCCTCCTCCTCCTCCTCCTCCTCCTCCTCTCCTCCTCCTCCTCCTCCTCTCTCTCCTCCTCCTCCTCCTCCTCCTCCTCCTCCTCCTCCTCCTCCTCTCCTCCCCCTCCTCCTCCTCCTCCTCCTCCTCCTCCTGCTCTCTCCTCCTCTCTCCCCTCTCTCCTCTCCTCCTCCTCCTCCTCCTCCTCCTCCTCCTCCTCCTCCTCCTCTCTCCTCTCTCTCCTCCTCCTCCTCCTCCTCCTCCTCCTCCTCCTCCTCCTCCTCCTCTCCCTCCTCCTCCTCTCTCTCCTCCTCCTCTCTCTCTCCTCCTCCTCCCTCCTCCTCCTCCTCCTCCTCCTCCTCCTCCTCCTCCTCCTCCTCCTCCTCCTCCTCCTCCTCTCTCTCTCCTCTCCTCCTCCTCCTCCTCCTCCTCCTCCTCCTCCTCCTCCTCCTCCTCCTCCTCCTCCTCCTCTCTCTCCTCCCTCCTCCTCCCTCCCTCCTCCTCCTCCTGCTCCTCCTGCTCCTCCCCAGGCATCAATCTTTCAGTGCTGTTGTCTCCTCCCTAGCAGCCGCAGCGTGCTCCTCCGTCCTGCGGGGGGCGCCTGAAAGATTCATCACGCTCTCATGTTCACGTCGTCCTGGACGGACGAGTCACACGGTCAGCCACCTGGTAGGCGGAGCCTCCCCTGATGATGTCACCCAGGTGGGGACGAGTTCAGCCACGCCCTGGCGGCGCGGCCCCCTGCGGGTCCCCGGGCCCGCTGTTGGGCCACGCTGTGCCGGCGGCTCCCAGCGGGGCCGTTTGGCGCCTAAACGCATCGCTGACAATTTAAATTGCTGATGGGCGTCGACGCCGACGGCGCTCATTAATAAAACATGAGCTCGCCGCCCTTTTATGGTCGGGAGTGTAAATCTTCCTGCTGGTCTGTCGCCGGGCGGATTACACAGCCGCACATTAACTTTATGATTGGCCGTCGCCAGGCAAGAAAGAGAGAGAAAGAGAGAAAGAAAGCGGTCGGCGGGCTAACTGTGCTAACTGTGCTAACCCTAGCTAGCCGAGCTCTGCTGCGCTGTGGCCACAGGAAGTGGTGAGCATTCTCTCCGTGCTGATTGGTCAGCTGGAAGTGAGTGGGCGGAGCGATGGACTGCATGTCTATAGTAGATAGTGCTCAATTAGCTTAGCTTGCTAATTATCACCACAGTTGCCTGCCATGTTAAATATCTCTACATCTGTGTATGCTACGCTAGGTTGCTGTGAGGCCAGCCCGGCTCCGCCCACAGGAAGTGGTTAGCAGCTCCTGATAGCATCCGGCTACAATGACGGAGTGAAGCATTGAATGAAGCCTCAGATTGGAGGGGGGGAGGGAGGGGGGTGAGCAGGTCACCTCCTCCTGGTGAGGTCGTTCTTCACGCTACTTCCTGTCCCAGGCCCCGCCCCCTCCCCCCTCTAAGCTGGTGTGAAAGCAGCTTAGCATCATCCTGTTAGCGCCGTGACCACGTCTCCACATTCACCTCTAAAGACCGCCCCTCTGGGATTGGCCCCACCCCTTTCACCACAGCTCCACCTCCCCCCCAGCCTCCCCCACCCCTCTGGCCCCGCCCACCAGACTCTTCCTGATGCTGTAGCTCCTGCACGTCATCATGGCACCAGCTAGCAGGCTAACACTGCGGCTAGCGTGCTAACGACGCGGCTAGCGTGCTGAGGACGCTCGGCCACTCCCTCCAGGTCCACTGCACGCGCTCAGTAGCGTCTTTATGGCTGCTGTTGGCCTGCTCGCAAAGTGGCTGTTTTTCTCCTTCCTGCGAGCTGATTGGATGAATTATTGATACGTTGTTACCAGACCTCCTCCTCCTCCTCCTCCTCCTCCTCCACCAGGGGGCGCTATCTCTCTCTCTCTCTCTCTCTCTTTCTCTCCTCTCTCCTCTGTGTTTTCCAGAGGTTTTCTTTTTCTTTTTCATTCTTTCTTCGCTCGCACAAACTTTGGTGGAGACAAAGTGGGGGGGTCGGGGGGGCGGGGGGGGGGGGAAGCCAGGGCGTAGAGAGAGAGAGAGAGAGAGAGAGAGAGAGAGAGAGAGAGGAGTTCCTGCGTGGCCGATTGGCGGCGGCGAGCTGGAATATTGATGGGCTGCGTTTGGTCGTCTCATGTTTTATCAACAATTCATGAACCCCCCCCCCCCCCCAACCCCCCCTCTGATCCCATAATGCATCTGTAATGTTGTGTCAGGTGAGGCATGATGAGGCCATGATGGAGCCCTGGGACCACACCTCCTCCTCTCCTCCTCCTCCTCCTCTTCTTCTTTGTTCCTTCCAGCTTCCACTCAACTTTTGTTTCTCGTCCTTTCAAAGTAAAAGTTCTTTCTAAAGACGCTCCGCCCACAAACAGCAGGTAACAGGGTGGATGGACAATAGCTGACGGCTTACTTTAGCCTAACCTAGCTTAGCTCAACATAACGCTGTGCCGGATCTGTGTGTTATTGAGTCCCAGTGGTTCCGTTGCTCGTGTTAGCGCTAGCTGGACTGACGTGGCTAAGCTATGCTAAGCTAAGTTACAAATCACCATAGGTTCCGGATGACATCATCAGAACAAGATGGGGGAGGAGGGAGATGACGGGGTCAAAGGTCACCGTTTCTCTGCTGCACAACTGATGGTGATGGAGGTGATGATGATGATGATGAAGGTGATGATGATGATGATGATGATGGTGGTGATGGTGGTGATGGTGGTGAGGATGATGATGATGAGGATGATGATGTTGATGATGATGATGATGGTGGTGATGGAGGTGATGGTGATGAAGATGATGATGATGATGGTGGTGATGATGATGATGGTGGTGGTGATGATGATGATGGAGGTGATGATGATGATGATGATGATGATGATGGTGGTGATGATGATGATGATGATGATGATGATGATGATGATGATGATGATGATGATGAGGTGATGATGATGATGAAGATGTTGATGATGATGATGATGAAGATGTTGATGATGATGATGATGAAGATGATGATGTGATGATGATGGTGATGATGGAGGTGATGATGATGATGTTGATGATGATGGTGGTGATGGTGGTGATGATGATTTCATGATGATGGTGATGATGGAGGTGATGATGATGAAAGTGATAATGATGAAAGTGATGATGATGATGATGATGAAGATGATGATGTGATGATGATGGTGATGATGGAGGTGATGATGATGATGTTGATGATGATGGTGGTGATGGTGGTGATGATGAAGATGACGACCAGCGAGCCAGCCAGTCATTATCCTCCCCTGCACTCCCACAATCCCCTGCTGCAGTGTTTGGCAGCGTTAGCATCATTAGCGGCGCCGCCAGCTCGCCGTTTGTCCAACGCAGCCAAACAAACAAACAAACAAGCAGCCGCCGCCTTCCCGCTCTCAGCGCCGCCGCCGCTCCTCCTGGCTCCCACCGGGATGCCGCCGCCGCTCGCCGCCATGCAGGGAGGAGGGGTGGGGTGGGGGGCGCTTTGTGGTGCCGACAAGAGGAATTATGGGAGAGCACGCCAGCACCGTCCCCGCGGGACACACTCAGAAAGCCCGTCCCCGAAAACACACACTACCGGAATCTGTGTGTGTGTGTGTGTGTGTGTTTGGCTCCGACTGATGGTCACATGACTGCAGCAGTTGATTCTCTATGATTGGTTTTATTAGAACATAAAAGTTGGACAGCCAAGACACGGACACACACACACACACACACACACACACACACACACACACACACACACACACACACACACACACAATGCCATCAGCTGATCAGACTAACGAGCTCGTTAACAGGAAGAACAACAAAAGAAAAGTGAAGGAAACCGAATCGCTTCGGACCGTCAGCCGTGAACATGTGTGTGTGTGTGTGTGTGTGTGTGTGTGTGTGTGTGTGTGTGTGTGTGTGTGTGTGTGTGTCCATCAGGTTTTATTTATCAGGTGGCAGCGAGAAGCTGCAGTTTATTTACAGCAGATTGTTTCTCCAGATGTCACTCACACACACACACACACACACACACACACACACACACACACACACACACACACACACACACACACACACACACACACACACACACACACACACACACAGACGGAGGAGGTGGGAGAGAGGAATCTTGTTCATCCAATCAGTGAATCTGTGAAACATGCTAGTGTGGCGCGTTGCGTTAGCGCCATTCTTGAAGCTAAATCACGCTAACGCCGTTTAGCTTCAGGTGGTTGAGGTGTGTCATTTTGCTCCTGCGGCGTTAGCCTTTACGCTAATGTTAGCCTGTATACTAGCGTTAGCCCGTGTGCTAGTGCTAGTCGCTGTCAGCCTGCCAGAGTGAAGCTGAATGCTTGTGTCCTGATCCGGTCTGAACCAGTCTGACCTGGTGTGAACCTGGTCTAACCAGGTGTGAACCAGTCTAAACCTGGACTAACCTGGTGTGAACCGGTCTGAACCTGGTCTAACCCGGTCTGAACCGGTCTGATCCGGTCTGAACCTGGTCTAACCAGCTCTGAACCAGTCTAAACCTGGACTAACCTGGTGTGAACCGGTCTGAACCAGTCTGAACCTGGTCTAATCAGCTCTGAACCAGTCTGAACCTGGACTAACCCGGTCTGAACCGGTCTGAACCAGTCTGAACCAGTCTAAACCTGGACTAACCAGCTCTGAACCAGTCTAACCAGCTCTGAACCAGTCTGAACCGGACTGAACCGGTCTAATCCCTCCTCCCTGTGGTGGTTCCTGGTGTGTGACGTGTGTGGGATGAGAGGAGCGCAGCAGCAACGCCAGAGCAGCTAGCAAGCTAACAAAGAGCTCTGCTGACCCGGTCTGAAGCGGTCTGAAGCGGTTTGACCCGGTCCGCTGCTCTAAACGCTCCCCTTGCGGCGCTGGTTCCTGGTGTCTAATGTGTGTGGGATGAGAGGAGCGCAGCAGCAACACAGTGGCGCTCCTGCGCTAACAAAGAGCTTTGATGCTGAATTCCCTGGGCTCTGATTGGAGGAACATCAACCTCACAGCGTCCACTGAGAGTCTCCCACCACAACACGAGGAATCTGCTGCTACAAGAGCCGCTTTGTTCCGGGCCAGCTAGCGGCGGCGTGGGCGCCCCCCACAGGAAACACCCCTCCCCGCCCGACAGGAAGTGGCTGCTCCCACCGCGACACATTCTTCTTCTTCTTCTTCTTCTGTGGCCTGATTAAAAACTCCCACTCACTGCGGGGCCACAGAGCCAGGCTCCGCCCCCTAGAGGACGGCCAGGATCACAACTGCAAGCTTCCTGTCAGCTCATTGGCCTGGTCCTGGTTCTGATCCTGGTTCTGGTTCTGACCCTGGTTCTGGTTCTGGTCCAGGTTCTGGTCCTGGTTCTGATTCTGATCCTGGTTCTGGTCCAGGCTCTGGTCCAGGTTCTGATCCTGGTCCTGGTTCTGGTCCTGGTTCTGGTCCTGATCCTGGTTCTGATCCTGGTTCTAGTCCTGGTTCTGGTCCTGGTTCTGGTTCTGATCCTGATCCTGATCCTGATCCTGATCCTGATCCTGGTCCAGGTTCTGGTCCAGGTTCTGGCCCTACAGAACACCTGACTAGCTGCTGCTTTGACCTCTGACAGCTTCTTCAGAGTTTAGCTTAGTGCTAACCGCTGATCCCGCCTCCAGAGGAGCAGAGGGGAGGAGAAGAGGAGGAGGAGGGGCAGCAAGGAGGGGGCGCTGCAGAGCAGAGACCCGGAAGTGGGCGGGGCTTGTTGTATTTTGGTAATAATGATGATGATGATGATGATAATCAGTGAGGAAGAAGATGAAACGCTGGGGCGAGCGAGGGAGGGAGTGAGCGAGTCGGAGGAGATCTGAGCGCGCTCAGTAGGCTTCCACGGCTCTGCAGCGCCTCCTAGTGACTGCTGCCTCTCCAGGCTCCCATGATGCACTGCTGCTGCTGCTGCTGCTGCTTCCCTCCTGCCCTGCTGTCTTAGCTCTATCCTATGCTAATGTCAGTAGCCTAGCCTAGCCTAGCCTAGCTTAGCTTAGCTTAGCTTAGCTGTTTGCTGGCTCCTCCGGGCCGACGGAGGAGCAGCTGGCCGGGGGGGGGGGCCTCCGACAGCAGCAGTGATGGATGGATGGAGGACATTCCTCCACCCACCTGAGTGTGTGTGTGTGTGTGTGTGTGTGTGTGTGTGTGTGTGTGTGTGTGTGTGTGTCATTATGTTTGCTCAGTTCCCCTCCAGCGAACATCAGTTGTAACCAAACCAGAGGACAAAATAAGAGCATTACTTTTTAAAGAGGGGTGTTGGGAGGGGAGGGGGTGGAAGGGGGGGGGTGACGGGGGCTGACAGCGGCTGCTAATTGGACTAAATTAATTGACCTCGGGCGGCGGTGTTTGCTGTGAATAAGTGATGACGGTTGTTGGTCGTCGTCGTCGACGAATAAAGCTCCCGCTTTTTGAATCATTTAGCGCCTCAATCTGCTAATTAGCGGCGGAGAAAAGGAGCTTTCAGCCTCAATTAAGACCAAAGCCGTGTCAGTCAGTCCGTCAGTCTGGGGGGGCGCTTGATTTATTCATCCCTCCCAGCAGCTGCTGCTGAGTGCAGCCAGCCAGCCAACCGGGGTTTGGATGGAGAGGAGGAGCTGAGGGACCTCCTCCTCCTCCTCCTCCTCCTCCTCTCCTTCTTCTACTACTTCTCTTTGTTTTTTTCCTCCCCCTCCTCATTCTCTCTCCTCCTCCTCCTCCTCCTCTCCTCTTCTTTCTTTTCTTTTTCTTCTTGTCATTCTTCTGCTTTTCTTTTCCTTCTCCTCTTCTTCTCTTTTTCCTCCTCTTCCTCCTCCTGCTTCTCCTCCCCTCTTCCTCCTTCTCCTCCTCTTCCTCCTCTTCTTCCTCCTTCTCCTCCTCCCCCTCCTCCTCCTCTTCCTCCCCCTCTTCCTCCTCTTCCTCCTCCTCCTTCTCCTCCTCTTTGTCCTCTTCCTCTTCTTTTTCTTTTCCTTCTTGTCATTCTTCTCCTTTTCTTCTTCTCCTCTTCCTCTTCCTTCTCTTGCTCGTCCTGCTCCTGCTTCCCCTCCTCTTCTTCCTCCTCTTCTTCCTCCTTCTCCTCCTCTTCTTCCTCCTGCTTCTCCTCCTCTTCTTCCTCTTTCTCCTTCTCCTCCTTTTCCTCCTCCTCTTCCTCCCCTCTGCCTCCTCTTCTTCCTCCTGCTTCTCCTCTTCCTCTTCCTCCTCCTCTTCTTCCTCCTCTTCTTCTTCTTTCGTCCGCCTTCTCCTTTTCCTCCTCCTCTTCCTCCCCCTCTGCCTCCTCTTCTTCCTCCTGCTTCTCCTCTTCCTCTTCCTCCTCCTCTTCTTCCTCCTCTTCTTCCTTCCTCTTCCTCTCCTCCTCCCTCCCCTCCCTCCCCCTCCCCCACCCTCCTCCCCCCACCTCCTCCCAGTCAGTCCCAGTGGGAGGTGAGCGACTCCAGCGGCTCCATGAATACCTGAGGATTGGCGACCAGCAGGTCATGTGACCTCATGTTGATGGAGAGCAGCCGCACGGTCACATGACCCCAGCATGACCTCATCAGAGGAGGAGGAGGAGGGAGGCAGCACCTCCTGGTCACTGCTGGGAGAGAACCTGGAGGAGGAGGAGGAGGAGGAGGAGGAGCAGCTGCCACTGTTGATGTGTGTTGCCGTGCAGACGAGCCTCCTGGCACCTCCTCAGAGGAGGCGCAGGGAGGCGCAGGGCTGCTGGTCTTTGATGTGGAGCCTCCGACTGGAATGAGATGAGGAGAATCCAGGAGGAGGAGGAGAGGAGGAGGAGAGGAGGAGGAGGAGGAGGAGTGAGGAAACAACACAGGGGGAGGAGGAGGAGATGAAGGAAGAGGAGAAAAAGGAGAAGGAGGAGGAGGAGAAAGAAAAGAGGAGGAAGATCTCAGATGGTTTGGCAGGCGGCAGGCTGCCCCCCCCCCCCACCTTCCCCCTCCCCCTCTCCTCCCCCCTCTCCCCCTCCTCCTCCTACCCTGGAATCAGAGACATTGGGGAAATTAATGTGGAGCGGCGAGGAGGCGGAGGGAGGGAGCGGGGGGGTGTAGGGAGGAGGAGGGGGGAGGAGGGGGGAGGGGCAGGCGGCGGCGTCCCCCGGTGGTGGTGGTGGTGGTGGAGGAGGAGGAGGAGGAGGAGGAGGAGGAGGAGGAGCTCTGTAATATCAGCAGCTGACTGGCGTCCAGCAGTCCATTCATCAGTCAGTGCAGGGCCGAGGGTCCCTGAACGCATCGCAGCTTCCTGAACACCTGAACGCCTCCAGGAGACCCTGAACGCCTCACAAGGTTCCTGAACACCTGAACGCCTCCAGGAGACCCTGAACACATCGCAGCTTCCTGAATGCCCTGAAGGCCTCTGGTCCCTGAACGCCTCCAGGAGACCCTGAACGCCTCCAGGAGACCCTGAACACATCGCAGCTTCCTGAACGCCTCACAAGGTCCCTGAACGCCTCGCTGGCCCCTGAACGCCTCCAGGAGACCCTGAACGCCTCCAGGAGACCCTGAACACATCGCAACTTCCTGAACGCATCACAGGGTTCCTGAACGCCTCACAGCTTCCTGAACGCCTCACAGGTTCCTGAACGCATCGCAACTTCCTGAACGCCTCAGGAGACCTGAACGCCTCACAGGTTCCTGAACACATCGCAGGGTTCCTGAACGCCTCACAAGGTTCCCTGGGCAGCCTCGGCCAATCAGCCGCTTTCACGGCTCAGCCAATGGGGAGACGTCTTGCTAGTGGAGGTGGCGCCCCCCCCCCCCCCTCCCGGGCCTCCGTCCTCCACGCTGTCCTCCCACAATGCAACAGTGCTGAGGAGGGGGAGGGGGAGGTGTCCTGGTGCACCTGAAGGCCCCTCCCCCCTCCCTCCCCCTCCCCCACCCCCCTGCGTGCTGATTGGTCCCCAGCTTCATTTCACGCTCAACTCCTCTCATTTGACTCTGAGCTACCGTGTTAATCAATCTGTGGCTCGGGGTCCTGTGGGGGGACGTCCCACCCCCCCCGAATCCCCGACCTTGTCCTGGTTGTCAGCTGACCCCCTGCTGGTCACATGACCTCCACTACTCTCCGCCCCCGACCTGGTGGTCTGTGAGCGGAGCCTGAGCCTCAGGTTGACCACCGCTCCAGGTGTGTGTGTGTGTGTTTAATTAAAGCAGTGTGTGTGTGTGTGTGTGGGAGGGGTCATTAGTACAGAACAGATGGGGCCTCCTGCTAATGGAGACGCTCCTCATTGTCTCCTCCTCCTCCTCCTCTTCCTCCTGCTCCTCCTCGTCCTCCCTCCTCTTCCTCCTCCTCTTCCTCCTCCTCCTCCTCCTCCTCCTCCTCCCTCCTCTTCCTCCTGCCTCCTCCTCCTCCTCCGCCTCCTCCTCCTCTTCCTCCTCCTCCTCCACCTCCTTCTCCTCTTCCTCCTCCTCCTCCGCCTCCTCCTCCGCCTCCCTTCCTCTCCTCCTCCTCCTCCTCCTCCTCCGCCTCCGCCTCCCTCCTCCTCCTCCTCCTCCTCCTCCTCCTCCTCCTCTTTGTCCTCCTCCTCCTCCTCCCCCAGCTTAATAATGCTTCCTCTGGTTCCAGATGACATCATCAGACCAATGAGCAGCTGATTGGATGACGGCAGATGGTGTTGTGTTAGCGTTAGCGTTAGCATTATGTTGCCGTTGTGGGCTGTGTTTGTGGTTGATGTTGTTTCCCTGCTCCTCTCTCTCTCTCTCTCTCTCTCTCTCTCTCTCTCTCTCTCTCTCCCTCTCTCTCTCCCTCTCTCTCCCTCTCTCTCTCTCTCTCTCTCTCTCTCCCTCTCTCTCTCTCTCTCTCTCTCTCTCTCTCTCTCTCTCCTCTCTCTCTCTCTCTCTCTCTCTCTCTCTCTCTCTCTCTCTCTCTCTCTCTCTCTCTCTCTCTCTCTCTCTCTCTCTCCCTCTCTCTCTCTCTCTCTCTCTCTCTCTCTCCCTCTCTCTCTCCCTCTCCCCCTCCCTCTCCCCCCCCCCCCTCTGATGAGGTCATGTGACCACCGTAAAGCTCTTCCTCTTATTAAAAAGCGGCTGATGGCTCCCCAACACCTCTTTTATTAGACTCGGGCTGGAAGTCGTTGTGTTGCGAATATTAATTTACGGCGGCGGACGAGGGAGTCGTTCCCATGGACCAATCAGAGAGGAGGAGGAGGAGGAGGAGGAGGAGGGGGGGTTCTGGGGGTGGTCCCAGGAGCGGCGCCGCAGATATTAAAGAGTCCGTCGGACGTCGATGCCCGACAGGAAGTGGAGCTGCAGCAGCATCAGCTGGCCCCGCCCCCCTCTCCTGGGGCATGATGGGTAACGGACGCAGGTTCGAGTCTTCCTGCAGGACTCCGTTACCCACAATTCCCTCACCAGGGTCACACAGAGCCTTTTGGCCCCGCCCACACCTGCATCACATCACCTGGTTACTTAAAGCCCCGCCCCCCTCAGTCACTTTAAGGACGGCCCCCTCTCTGGAAAGGCAATGAGGATGTGTGTGTGTGTGTGTGTGTGTGTGTGTGTGTGTGTGTGTGTGTGTGTGTGTGTTGGGAGGTGCCACATGTTCCATTAAAAAGTGATGACCCCGCCCCCTGCTGTCCTGCTCTTGATGCTTTTAATGGGAGCTGCAGTGTGTGTGTGTGTGTGTGTGTGTGTGTGTGTGTGTGTGTGTGTGTCAGATGTCGTGCTTGTTTTATTCAGGAAGTGTTAGCGGCGCTAACAGGAAGTTGTCGCTCCGTCTCGCGTCGTTGTCGACGTGCTAAAGCGGCTGATTTGTCGAGTCGCTTAGCGAGCAAACGTGTCGTCGCGTCCAATCACGTCAGCTGGCAGCTGGAGGCCACGCCCCCTCCCTGGAGGCCACGCCCCCTGGGTCTGAGAGAAGGAGCCTCACGGCCTCCCCGCTTTCCTCCTCCCTCTACTTCTCCTCCTGCCCCTCCTCCTCCTCCCCTGCCAAAGCTATTCCCTGCGGCCCCTCCCCCTCCCCCTGGCTCCTCCCCTCCCCCTCGTCCCCCACCTCCCCCTCCGGAGCTTTATTGACAACATCACGGAACGCAGCATGTGTTTGATTAAAAAAGTGTAGAGTTACAAATGAGTTAATAAAATCATTTAGGCCGACGGCTGCAAACGCTGATAAATGAGCTCCATATGTTGCCAATAACGGAGCGAAGGTGGCGCTGTCTCCCCCCCCGCCCACCCCCACCCCCCGACCCCCCGACCCCCCTCCCCCACAAATCAATTAACACAATCACCAGCGCGGCGACACTCTTTAACCAGACGTGTGACGGCTCGGCCGCCAGCGGGAGGGTGGGGGGGGAGGCGGGGCGGAGGCTGGGGGGGAACTTCCTCTCTCGGCCAGATGGCGGCGCCGTCCGTGGTCAGAGGAGTAGGCGGAGCCACCGTCTCGCTTTTTAAAGCCTCAAACAATCAAATAAACAAGACTGGTGACAGGCTAATGATTCGATGCTACAGTGAGGCTATGCTAGGCTAGGCTAGGCTAGGCTAGGCTAATGTCTGCCTTGCTGCAGCATTAGCGCCTCTTGTGGCTAAGCCGAGCTAGCTAGCGCTAGTGTCGCTCGCTTTGTGTTTTCAGTTGGAAGGTTTCCATGTTTCTCACTGAGGAAGCAGGAAGCAGGAAACAGGAAGCAGGAAGCAGGAAGCAGGAAACAGGAAGCAGGAAGCAGGAAACAGGAAACAGGAAGCAGGAAGCAGGAAGCAGGAAGCAGGAAACAGGAAGCAGGAAGCAGGAAACAGGAAGCAGGAAGCAGGAAAACAGGAAGTTCAGCCACTGAATCCACAGCCGTCAACCGTGGGAGGTTCGCTGTGCTCGCTCGGCCTCCTGTGATTGGACGTCGTCCCTCCAGCCTACACAGAGTCCAGTGGGTGAATCCAGAAGGTTCTGGAAGATCCCTGAGTCTGGGCCGCTGCTCTTCCTCATCGCAGCTCCTCCTCCTCTCTTCTTCATCGCTCCTCCTCCTCATCGCTGCTCTTCTTCATCGCTGCTCCTCCTCCTCCTCATCGCCGCTCTTCTTCATCGCTCCTCCTCCTCATCGCCGCTCTTCTTCATCGCTCCTCCTCCTCATCGCTGCTCTTCCTCATCGCTGCTCCTCCTCCTCCTCATCGCTGCTCTTCCTCTTTGCTCTTCTTCATCGCCGCTCCTCCTCCTCCTCATCGCTGCTCTTCCTCATCGCTGCTCCTCCTCCTCCTCATCGCCGCTCTTCTTCATCGCTGCTCTTCCTGCTCCTGAACGCTGCCTGGCTTCGATCCAACAGATTGTTGTTGTTGTTGTTGTTGTTGTTGTTGTGGTTTTTCCCGCTGCCGTCTGTCTCAGCCGATCGCTGCCGCTAACATCCACTGAGTTCAGCAGCAGCAGCATCCCAGCGAGTCTGTGATGTCCGACCGTCCTCGAACGCCTCCACGCTGGAAAAACAACTTCCTGATCTTTTCTGCTTCTCTTCCGGGGAAAACTGACGCTCATCCTGAATGTTGGACAGAGCCTTCATGGTGTGTGTGTGTGTGTGTGTGTGTGTGTGTGTGTGTGTGTGTGTGACCTTCAGGAGGCGCTAACAGTGTCGGACAGGACAACTTCAGCAGGCCAATGAGCCTTTTAATGGACAGAAGAAGAAGAAACACACACACACACACACACACACACACACACACACACACACACACACACACTCTGGTGTCAGCAGTGTGTGACGGAGGATCACACACCTCACAAGGTTTCTCCTGGAGAGCAGCCTGAAGGAGCCCAGTGTGTGTGTGTGTGTGTGTGTGTGTGTGTGTGTGTGTGTGGAAGTGGCTCTTGTCTTTTCCACTTTGCTCGCTCCAGATGGGAGGTGATTTTTATGCGTCTTGCGGCGGCTCCTCACATCTGGCGCCGCAGCTGTCTAATGAATCCTGGAGCAGCCGAGCTGTCGCCTCATTAATACTGGAGCAGCGCAGGGAGGCCGCCGCCCACCGCCGCCGCCGCCGCCGCCACCGCCCACCGCCACTCCTGGGGCCCGCCAGCAGCTGGCGCCCCCCTAGGAGCGGCAGCAGCAGCAGCAGCAGCAGCAGCGGCGGCTCTGCCAGTGTCACTTTAAGTCTTTATTGGGATTAATTGATTGGACGGAGCCGGCTGGCCCCGCCCCTAACAACACACGCCACCCCCTCTGCCCCCCGACCACCCCCAAACAGGTGGAGCAGCTGCCCCCCACCTGCCCCCCCCATCACCATCCAGCAGGTAACCACACTGTCGTCTGCTGGAACTTTATTTATAAACAACTGGCAGACAGACAGACAGGGAGGAGGACAGACACACACACACACACACACACACACACACAGACTAACTTCCTGGAAACGGTCGGTGCTGACTGGTGTGTTGGATACCTCTTGACCTCTTGACCTCTTGACCTCTTGACCTCTTGACCTCCTGACCTCCTGACCAGGACCTGCCGGCCTCCTCCTGCGACATTCCCAAACAAACAGTCAGTCATGTGACACACACACACACACACACACACACACACACACACACACACACACACACACACCTGTTCCAACACGCATGTCAAGAAAGTTTTGAACCAATAAAGTTACAGCGCTTAGCGGCTTATTTTAGCTTAGCATTAAAGCTAAGGGAGCTGCTTCCATAGCCTCCACTGAGCTTCAATGCAAAGAAAGGTGAAGCAGTGTGTGTGTGTGTGTGTGTGTGTGTGTGTGTGTGTGTGTGTGTGTGTGTGTGTGTTGGTCTGCCCTCCTCCTGGGGTCCTGCGTGCTCCACATAGCACAGCAAACATCTGGAGCGGCGGCGGGGGCGGAGCCACCTGTCCCTGCGCCGAGGCTCCGCCCCCTGGTCAGGTGACCTCTGCTCCGCCGCTGCGTTGGCCAGGCGGCGAGCAGCTGGCGAGCCGGCCAACCCCCCCGCCCGCCACCACATCACACCTGAATAATAATGAGACGGAACACCTCAGTGGTCACATGACCCCCCCCTGTGCCCCCCTCCCTCCCTAGCAACAGCCTGCCAGTGTGTGTGTGTGTGTGTGTGTGTGTGTGTGTCCAGCAGCAGGAACTACTTTCTCTCTGATGTTAATGGTGCTAATAAGCTCTTCTGTCGCGTTAGCGCTGGCGGTGCTAGCATCGCTAACACCTATCTGATGCCACTGAGCTGTCAAGACGCCGTTAGCGCTAGTTTGCGACAGGATGCTGACACGCTAACACCAGCAGGAGCTGCGAAGGAGGAGACAGGGACCAAGGAGGAGGAACCCCTAGCACGGCTAGCACGGCTAGCATGGCTAGCAGACAGTCGGCCTTCACTCAGCCAGCGCCACCTAGAGGCTGCTGCTCCAACTGGTTCTGTTGGACTCCAGAAGCTCCTCCAGAAGAACCTCCTCCTCCAGGAGTACCTTCACCTACACCTCCAGGGGAACCTTGACCTCCAGGAGAACCTTCTCCTCCTGCAGAACCTTCACGTCCAGGAGGGTCAGAGGTCATCACTTCCCGTCTGGAGCTCCCAGGAAGCTGGTGGGCGGAGCTTCGACTTCCTCCCGGCCCAGTCTGTGGCACAGAGGCCGGAGCAGTTGGACCGGGCTGAGTGGGCTGAGGTGGACACTGGCCAGAACCTCCAGGATGGTTCCTGAGGGAGCTGGAGAGCCGGGCCGCTCCCTGACTGGAACACCACCAGGAACAGGACACAGCTGGAGCGGAACCACCCAGAACCTCACTGAACCCAAATGAACCCACCTGAACCACTCCTGGACCTTCCAGAACCACGCCAGAACCATCTAGATAGGAGAACCACCCAGGACTGCCCCTGGAACCGCCCAGGACCGCCCAGAACCACCCCAGAACCATCCCACAACCACCCAGGACCATCCCTGGACCTTCCAGAACCAGTCAGAACCACCCCTGGACCTACCACAGCTTGAAGCACGCACACACGTTCTTCCTCTGCTGCCGCCTCCCTGCAGGCTCGCAGCGCCCCCCTCAGCCTCAGGCCGAGAGCAGAACTGCAGCCAGAACCTCAACCACCGCTGGTGTAGTCGTGCGGCTCAGCCGTGCAGAACTTCAGCGGCTCTCCAGCTCCGGTTCTGACTGGTCCCACTTCACACGGAGCCGCCAGACGCTGCTTCTTCTTCTTCTCTGTATGAATATGGATGTCGGCACCGCAGACGAGCTCACTGTGTGTCGTCGTGTGTAATTGTGTGTGTTTTTTGTATGGTTGTGTACAGCTTTGTGTGGTTGCATGTAGTTGTGTGTAGCATTGTGTGGTTGTGTGTAGCATTGTGTGGCTGCTGCTGCAGGATAATTGCGTCTTATTTTGAAATGTAAGTTGCTGCTGCTGTTAATTGACTGCAGTTTAGTTTGAGGGAGAGTTTGTGTGTGTGTGTGTGTGTGTGTGTGTGTGTGTGTGTGTGTGTGTGTGTGTGTGCCCCTCCCCCTGTAATTAGTGCGCTGCGCCCTGATTGGTCGGGATCCGTCTGACTGTTCAAACGGCCGGCGCTGTGATGTCGGACCGCCGCCGTCGCCGCCGTGGCCAGATGTTCCCGAGGCCCCTGAACGCATCATGCAAATTTTATTCATTAAAACTATTTAATTTATGGATGATTGACAGGCGGCGGCGGCGGCGGCGGCGGCAGGAAGGATGTGACTGACTACACACACACACACACACACACACACACACACACACACACACACACACACACACAAGGTTTGTGTCTCCTGCTGGTGATTCTTTCATGGTTGTCGGTCAAACAGGAAGTGGGTGGCCCGGCCAATCAGAGGGCAGCGCGACTCCGAGGCCCGACTGTAAATCAGTGACTACTCACCGCTGCCCCCTGGTGGAGCTGAATAAACCAGCAGTGTGTGTGTGTGTGTGTGTGTGTGGTCTGAGCCCTCAGAAAGGTCGCTGCAGACAGACAGACAGAAAGACGGACAGACAGAACGGACGGACGGACGGACGGACGGACAGACAGACAGACAGACAGACAGACAGACAGACGGACGGACAGACGGACGGACAGACAGACAGACAGAGAGCAGCGCTGCTCTTTGAGAGAG
Source organism: Thamnaconus septentrionalis (assembly GCA_009823395.1). NCBI lineage: Eukaryota > Metazoa > Chordata > Actinopteri > Tetraodontiformes > Monacanthidae > Thamnaconus > Thamnaconus septentrionalis. The sequence continues at coordinate 679,720 of CM020509.1, read as the reverse complement.
GAGCAGATGGCAGCAGAGGTGCATGCTGGGAGTTGAAGTTCAGTCTCTCCTGAGGCTGCTGAAGGTTCAGCTACACTTCAGCAGCCAGCAATTAGACCCAGGCCTGCGGCTGTGTGTGTGTGTGTGTGTGTGTGTGTGTGTGTGTGTGTGTGTGTGTGTGTGTGTGTGTGTGTGTGTGTGTGTGTGTGTGTGAGTGCCCTCAGGACATGTTTGTGTTGTGTTTTGAACAGGAAACAGTCAGTCAAGTCTTGTCTTCCGCTGCTGCTTCCAGCCAGCCAGCCGCTCAGTGTGAGTCACATGACGCTGCTGCTGGCTGCTGATTGGCCGAGCAGCTGATTGGACTGTGGTCTGTTGTTATGATCTCGTTTCATGTGAATCACTTGTTTCTGCTCTCGATGTTCCTCCCCGATCCCTCCTCCTCCCCCCCCCCCCCCTCCTCCTCACTGGTGTTCAACATGTGGTTCTTAATGTCTCTTTATTCTCCAGTTGTTTGCTGCTAAACAAGGTGCTGCTGCTGCTGCTGCTGCTGCTGCTGCCGGTCTGCTGGGACCCTGCAGCAGCTGGAGGCTCACACACACACACACACACACACACACACACACACACACAGGACAACTTGCTGTTCAGATAATTTATTAAAAGTCGTGAAAGTGAAGTGAAAACACTCTGCGACTCGTTAGAATGTCGTTTAGCAGCGCCGGCTCCCCCTGGTGGCGGCTCCGCCCCGCCCCCACCCTCCTGCAGCGCTGCACTGCACCCAGCTAGTAGCACGGCTAGCAGTAACCGGCTAGCAGTCAGAATCAGAGTCAGAACCATCAGTGGGTTTCACACTTACAAGGAGTTTGATTTGGTTGCTGCCTGAAAAACCCAGAATGCGACCCAGAGCCCCCTGGAGGCCATAGTGGCGCCCCCTAGTGACCCCTAGTGCCCCCTAGTGACCCCCAGTGACCCCTAGTAGCCCCTAGTGGCCCCTAGTGCCCCTAGTGCCCCCTAGTGCCCCCTAGTGACCCCTAGTGCCCCCTAGTGGTCCCTAGTGACCCCTAGTGACCCCTAGTGCCCCCTAGTGACCCCTAGTAGCCCCCTAGTGACCCTAGTGCCCCCTAGTGACCCCTAGTGCCCCCTAGTGCCCCCTAGTGCCCCTAGTGACCCTAGTCCCCTAGTGACCCCCAGTGACCCCTAGTAGCCCCCTAGTGACCCCTAGTACCCCTAGTGCCCCTGACCTCCTAGTGACCCCTAGTGACCCCTAGTGACCCCTAGTAGCCCCTAGTGACCCTAGTGACCCCTAGTGACCCTAGTGCCCCCTAGTGACCCCTAGTAGCCCCTAGTGACTAGTGGCCCCTAGTGACCCCTAGTGCCCCCTAGTGACCCCTAGTGCCCCCAGTGCCCCCCTAGTGGTCCCTAGTGACCCCCTAGTGCCCCCAGTGACCCTAGTGCCCCTAGTGACCCCTAGTACCCCCTACTGAGTAGCCCCCTAGTGGTCCCCCTAGTGGCCCTAGTAGTGCCCCTAGTGCCCCCCAGTGACCCCTAGTAGCCCCCCTAGTGACCCCTAGTGACCCCTAGTGGTCCTCCTACTGCCCCTAGTGCCCCTAGTGCCCCCTAGTGACCCCTAGTGGTCCTCCTACTGACCCCTAGTGACCCCTAGTGGTCCTCCCCCTAGTGCCCTCTAGTGCCCCCTAGTGACCCCCCCCTAGTGACCCCTAGTGACCCCTGGCGTCCTCCTACTGACCCCTGGTGGCCACAGGTGCAGTTGTCCATAAGCACAGGGTATTTTAATGCTTTCTACTCGATAGTTTTGGCTTTTATTCCGCTCTTGCTGTTTGTTTGATTGATTCTGTAGTTTTTATTATCAGCAACTTTAAAAAACAAACAAACAAACAATCCTGTTTCTGATTTCAACTCTTTTTCAAGCTGCTGGAGGCTGCGACTCTCAAACTGCGCGGCTTCTATTCTCCGTGTGCAATCAGAGCCGCTAGCTCGTTAGCTCGTCCAACCCTCCCCCACCTTAGTCACTGCGGCGCTTAGCTCCTCCCCCTTCACCGCCGCCACTTCCTGTTTATCCTCCTCCTCCTCCTCCTTGTTGTTTTCTCCTCCTGCAGTTTTTCTCTGGGCTGTTGACATTTCCTGCTCTTACCTTTGATTCCTGCCTCCCCCCCCTGCCCCCCCCCCCCCCCCCCACCCCCACCCCCCCCAGCGCGGCCGCCGTGCCCTTTCCTCTTCAAACTAATTACCTCGGCTACCTTGTACCCGCCGCCCCCCCCCGCGGGACGCCAACAACTGTCAGCGCTCGCTATTATTTTTGAAATTTAAACAATCATCTTAGGCCGGCGCCGGCGCTCAGATCGCGGCCTCGACCTTCAGTAATTAATACCCCAGGGCCCATTATTGGCAAAGCCTTTATCCTCGGGGCCGCCGGGCCTCCCAGCCGCTAATTACGGCCGGGCGGCTAATCTCCCCGCTAGTTTGATTGACAGCTCCACCTCCTCCACTAATTGCCTGTTGCAGACAACACCTGGTGAACCGCGGCGCCGGGGGACGGCGGCGGCGGCGGCGGCGGCGGCGCTCCGACAACGCCCGCGGCTCCTGGGGGAGGCCAAACAACAGCAGCGTGTGTGTGTGTGTGTGTGTGTGTGTGTGTGTGTGTGTGCTGATCCTGCTTTATGGGGAACATACAGAAACTAAAGTGTCTCTCACAGACGCCTGAAGACCTGCTGCTCTCTGGACCAGCAAGCAGCACCTGTGCAGGGAGGGGGGGGGGGGCGGGTGGAAGGGTGGAGGTGGGGGGCTGGACTTGGCTCCGCCTCCCCCTCAACCTCCCCCTCAACCTCCCCAGACCAGCGGTAAAACAGTGGAGCGTCCGTCCGCCTCCTGTTTTCACTGTTATAAATAAAGTTCTGTGAGTTCAAAAGGTGTGTGTGTGTGTGTGTGTGTGTGTGTGTGTGTGTGTGTGTGTGTGTGCGCTGCTGCTTATGGAATTTACAGAAACTGCCTGAAGATCTGCTGCTCTCTGGACCAGCAAGCAGCACCTGTGGAGGGGGGGAAGGGGGGCGGACTTGGCTCCGCCCCCACCTCCCCCACCTCCTCCACCTCCTCAGGACTGCCTGGAAACAGTGGAGCGTCCGTCTGTCTCCCGTTTTCACTGTTATAAATAAAGTTCTGTGAGTTGAAGACGGTGTGTGTGTGTGTGTGTGTGTGTGTGTGTGTGTGTGTGTGTGTGTGTGTGTGTGTGTGTGTGTCTCTCCAGCAGGGGGCTCTGTGGAGGCTTCAGCAGATTAAGTGGTGCTGATGAGTGACAGGCGGTCCGTGGCTCCTGTGCTGGTGTTGCCCCGCCCCCACCTCCCCCCACCCACGGCGGGGCCGGCCATCGATTGGTCCAAACAGGGCGATGATGTCATTAGCATAAAGAGTCCGCAGGGAGCCCGGCGCACAGCAGGGGGCGACACGCTGCCCGTCACTGAGGCAGGAAATCCATCCGGCCACAGCGGAGAGCTGAAGCTCCGCCTCCAGCACCTCCTCCTCCAGCACCTCCTCCCCACTGCTCCACTGGAGGAGGAGAAGAATGACAAGAAGAAGAAGAAGAAGAAGAAGAAGAAGCCAAGTGTGGCAGCCAACAGCTAGCGCCACGCTAACAGCTAGCACTGACTAGCGAGGTTGGCTAACTAGCCGCTGCTAGCCGTCAACAACACTGGATCAGCGGCTTTAGCTCCTGGTTAGCGTGGTGGCGCTAAAGGGAACCGTGGGTAAAACCTGGATGCCTTGGTGTGTGTGTGTGTGTGTGTGTGTGTGTGCGTGTGTGTGTGTGTGTGTGTGTGTGTGTGTGTGTGTGTGTGTGTGATGGCAGCTCATTTATCACTGTGCTTGAACAGAAATGATTAATCTGCTGTTGGAGCCTCACAGCTGTGAGGACCCAGGGGGCGCTGTCGAGCTGCTTTAGGGGGCTCTGCGTGTGTGTGTGTGTGTGTGTGTGTGTGTGTGTGTGTGTGAAGGTGTGTTGTGTGGGTTGGCTTCTTGTGTATGAATAAAAGAAAATGTAGTCGATAATATCAATATATATAATATTAATATATTGTTATATTTCGAAGCACAATAGAATGTAGCTTTAACCATCGGCTGTGTGTGTGTGTGTGTGTGTGTGTGTGTGTGTGTGTGTGTGTGTGTGTGTGTGTGTGTGTGTGTGTGTGTGTGTTGGCACGCAGTAAATGTCAGGTCCCCAGTGTGAGGGAGACGTGAATAAAAGGCAGAGAAGAAGAATCCTCATTTCATGTGGGGACACAGACAGGAAATAGAAAACACACACAGGAAGTGGAAATGTAAACACACACACACACACACACACACACACACACACAGTGACATTTCAGAGATTCACGCAAACCTCCGCTGACTTCTGATTGGTCGACTGATTGGGGAAGTAAGTACAGCAAGGCAACAAACAGGCAGCTAGCAGGCAGCTAACTGGCAGCTAGCAGGCGGCTAACAGGAAGTGAACAGGTGGCTAGCAGGTCAGCCAACAGGAAGTGAACTTGTGGTTAGCAGGCGGCTAACTGGCAGCTAGTAGAAGGCTAACAGGAAGGTCACAGGCAGCTCGCAAGGGCGGCCAACAGGAAGTGAACTTGTTGTTGGCAGGCGGCTAACAGGCAGCTAGCAGGCGGCTAACAGAGTGATGAGAGGCTCCATGAACAGGTGGTCAGACTGGCTGACTGGTTCTCTCACTGGGAGCCACTGACAGTCGGTGAGTTTAGCTTGTGTGCTATTTTAGCCTTCCTCATTCTATTCACTGATGAAGAGCAACAACTAGCGCCACCTGCAGGACACCACAGGGAAACAGTCAGGTGACGGTGATGTTTCCAGTGTTTGCTGACTGTTAGCCTGCTAACGTGCCAGTGACGAAGATGAGTCCAAACTCATCTTCGTCACCAGTTAGGACTTTATGTGTCTGCAGTGTCGTGAATCCACCTTCATTGTTTTTATTGTTTTTATTGTTTGGGAAGAAAAAAAAAACTCCTGTGTTTTGGTTTTTATCAATATTTTATGATCAGAGAGAATCGATCACAGCTCTGCTGCACCGGCCTGGACTTCACTGACGGCTCCTCCTCCTCCACCACCTCCTCCTCCTCCTCCTCTTCCATCGACCTGGAGCCGCCCAGTCCCAGCAGGCCGAGCGTTAGCCTAGCCTAGCCTAGCCTAGCCGCTGCGCCTCCTCTGTCACCTCTGACCTGACTGATGACTGAACTCTGAGGTCTGATTGTCGTTAAGCATCATGTGACAGGAAGCACAGACACGGATGCGTCTGATTGGCCCCTCCTCCCCCCGCCCCCCGCCCCCCCCCGAATCCCTTCCAGCCGGTTTGGATCCGTCGGCGCTGATTTGCGAGCAGCGAACGGAGGGAGAGAGAACCTGACGCTCCTCCAGGGAGCCGGCAGGAAGTGTTCACACTGCCAATGGGGGGGGGGGGGGGGGGTGGAGGAGGAGGAGGAGGTGGGGGGAGAACATCTGGAGAAGTCGTCAGTTGCTGCGGCCAACTCTGCTGCTGGGGGAAGTTCAGGATCAACTCTACTGCCCCCTGGAGACCCTCCCCCACTAACACCCCCTCACCCCCCCTCACCCCCAGTACCCCTCAGGCGGCGCTCTGCTGCTGCAGAAACACGGCGCTGGCTGGCTAAGCCGCTAACGGCGTTAGCCACACCCCAGGTCCACCGGGGTGGGGGGTGGGGGCGTCCCAGGCGGGTGGAGTCAGTCGGCTGCCAACTGCAGACGCACCTGCGGGTCTTTTACAGCGTGTGGCGCCCTCGCTGCCAAAGCCCCCCCCAAAGAAAAGAAGTTTTCAGGTGTTGAGTTCAGGAGCCGCGAAACAGCTAGCAGGCTGCTAGCACTGCTGCTAACGCACTGTTAGGACGCTGCTAGCACAGACAGGTGGCGATGTTGAGGTTTGTGTGACGTTGGAGTGTTGCTGCCTCCACCTCCTCCACCACCTCCTCCTCCTCCTACTGCTGCTCCTCCACCTCCTCTTCCTCTTCCTCCTCCTCCTCCTGCTGCTGCTCCTCCTCCACCTCCTCCACCACCTCTTCCTCCTCCTGCTGCTGCTCCTCCTCCACCTCCTCCACCACCTCCTCCTCCTCCTGCTGCTCCTCCTCCACCTCCTCCACTACCCCTCTCCCCCCACCTCCTCCTCTGTCCATTAGCGGCGCCGCTGCAGCTAATATTCTTGAATTCACTCCACATGAGGGGGGGAGGGGGGAGGGGGAGGGGCTGCACTTAATGTAGCCAATTACATCAGGTTACACATCCTGAAGTGACCCCCTGGGAGCCCCCCCCTCCTCCAAACACCTGATAGCTGCTGGACGACCCAGAGGGGGCGGCGGCCAAAAACAACCTGCAGCCAATTAGAGGAGGAGGAACAATCAGAGCTGTGTTAGAGAGAGAGGGGGGGGAGGGGGTTGGGAGGGGGGAGTGGGGGGGTGATGTGTTCAGGGATCCTGGGAAAGTTGGTGATGTCAGTGAAGGCAGGTTGAGTCAGGGTCAGTCAGAGGTCACCCGTCATCCATCAATCAATCAATCAATCAAAGGCCCCGCCCCCTGCAGGAGCAGGCTCCGCCCACCGGAGGCGCTGCTGGGACCCTCAGTCGGCCCCCCTAAATAAAAGATGCGGCGGCGGGCGGAGGTCGCAGAGGTCGCAGAGGTCACAGAGGTCGGCGGCGCTTTGGCAAAACTTTTCCCGCCAAGAGCGAGTGGGCGTGTACCTGAGAGCCTCGTCAGCTCATGAATATTCAGCAGGTCCAGCAGCTTCTAATGGAGGAGAGATCACAGCATCATTTATTAATGGATCAGAGAGAGAGCTGGCGCCCCCTGGAGGACTGGAGGACTGGAGGAGGAGGAGGAGGAGGAGCCGGAGCTGGGGGGGCGTCGTCCTTGTAAAGATCTGCTGCTGCTGCTCCGTCTCCTGGCTGGCTTTGTGCAGTGAGGCCTCCTAATCACAGTGGAGCCTATTAGCGCTGATATTGATATCCAGCAGCAACACTGGGGGGGGTGGGGGAGGGCGCTAACGCTAGCAGACGGCTCCTCCAGGGTCCACCTGCAATCCAATACCTGTAAACCTCCTCCTCCTCCTCCTCCTCCCTCCTCCTCCGTCCGGGATGCATCGATTTCATGTCAGCCAGTGGAGTTTTTCAGGAGGGGGGTCGGGGGGGAGTGGGGGGGGGGGGGGGTCAGCGTGGTGAGAGAAATCTTAATTAGGGGCGGGATTTAGCCCTGCTCCTCCTTCTGGGAGGAGGAGGAGGAGGAGGAGGAGGGGCGGGGGTGGGGGGGGGGGCTGCAGCGCCGCTCGTTAGCTGGCCAGGAAGCAACGCCGGCCTCTGATTGGCCCGTTGAGGAGCGGGTGGGTGGTCGCTGTCGTGGCTATTACATCACTGCCGCCCCTCCATGGTAGCGTGTTAGCATGTTAGCATGGCCGAGACAGTTTCCTTCAGAGAGGTTTTGAGTGGGCGGAGCTCCAGGAAGATGACTCCTCCTCCTCTTCTCCTCTGTCAGACTGCAGGTGTGTCAGCAGGGGGCGCCGCCCCCCCCCCCGACCACAGGAAGATTTATGGTGGGAAAATGCGACACCGCCGCCGCGGTGGGACACAGGAAGTGGGCGGCAACTGAGGCCGACGCCCACATCTGGAAGAGATTGAGAGGAGGAGGAGGAGGAGCTGCTGCTGCATATCATCAGAAGTGATAAAGATGAAGATGAAGGTTGATGATGATGATGATGATGATGATGATGGTGAAGGTGATGATGATGAAGGTGATGAAGGTGATGATGATGATGAAGGTGGTGATGATGATGATGATGATGATGATGGTGATGATGAAGGTGGTGGTGATGATGATGATGATGATGATGATGGTGATGATGATGATGATGATGATGATGATGATGATGATGATGATGATGGTGATGATGATGATGATGATGATGATGATGATGATGATGATGATGATGATGATGATGATGATGATGATGATGATGATGATGATGATGAAGGTGATGATGATGATGATGATGATGATGATGATGATGATGATGATGATGATGATGATGATGATGATGATGATGATGATGATGATGATGATGATGATGATGATGATGATGATGATGATGATGATGATGATGAAGGTGATGATGATGATGAAGGTGATGATGATGATGATGATGATGAAGGTGATGATGATGATGATGATGATGATGAAGATGATGATGATGATGGTGATGATGATGATGATGATGATGTGATGATGATGAAGGTGATGATGATGATGATGATGATGATGATGATGATGATGATGATGATGCTGATGATGATGATGATGAAGGTGATGATGATGATGATGATGATGATGATGATGATGATGATGATGATGATGATGATGATGATGATGATGATGATGATGATGATGATGATGATGAAGTGATGATGATGATGATGATGATGATGATGATGATGATGATGATGATGATGATGATGATGGTGATGATGATGAAAGTGATGATGATGATGATGATGATGATGATGATGATGATGATGATGATGATGATGATGATGATGATGATGATGATGATGATGATGATGATGATGATGATGATGATGATGATGATGATGATGATGATGATGAATGATGATGATGATGATGATGATGATGATGATGATGATGATGATGATGATGATGATGATGATGATGATGATGATGATGATGATGATGATGATGATGATGATGATGATGATGATGATGATGATGATGATGATGATGATGATGATGATGATGAGACCGCGTGATGATGATGATGATGATGATGATGATGATGATGATGATGATGATGATGATGATGATGATGATGATGATGATGGTGATGATGATGATGATGATGATGATGAAGATGATGATGATGATGATGATGATGAAAGTGATGATGATGATGATGATGATGAAAGTGATGATGATGAAGGTGATGATGATGATGAAGGTGATGATGATGATGGTGATGATGATGAAAGTGATGATGATGATGATGAAGGTGATGATGATGATGGTGATGATGATGAAGGTGAGTCGTCAGTGAGTGGCAGTGAGGGACCTCCAGGGTCTGGAGGCTCTGAGGGTCAGCGGGGCCTCTGATTGGACAGCTGTCGATACTGAGCCTGTCAGCCTGGGTGAGTGACAGTTGGAGCAGAGGCCCCGCCCCCTGCAGGCCTGGGAGGAAGTGTGTTTGATTGACAGCTGAGACTCTCCAGTCAGAAGAAGAGCTGGAATCACCGGGTCAGGGTTCCTGGGGGCAGCCAGGGTCCGGAGGGGGTCCGGTTCTGGAACCACAGGATGGAGCCGGGACCTCTGGTCAGGAGGAGGTCAGGGTGAGGAGCTCAGGGTGAGGAGGTCAGAGTGAGGAGCTGGGTCACCCAGGAGGAGCTTGGAGTAGAGCCGCTGCTCCTCCATCGAAAGAGGAGCCAGCTGAGGAGGCTCGGGCCTCCTGGACATCCTCCTTGGGGAGGTGTTCCAAGCATGTCCCACCAGGAGGAGACCTTGAGGAAGACCCAGGACACGCTGGAGGGACCAGTTCTCCTGGCTGGCCTGGGAAGCCTTGGGGTTCCACTGGAGGAGCTGGAGGAGGTGACTGGGACCAGGGAGGTCTGGGGGTCTCTGCTGAGGCTGCTGCCTGGCAGAAGAAGACCTGGAATCACCAGGACCAGGTCCAGCAGCAAGTCCAGGACCTCCTGGACCTGGACCTGCTGGACCTGGACCTGCTGCTGGACCTGGAGCAGCAGGTCCAGCAGCAGGTCCAGCAGCAAGTCTGGACCTCCTGGACCTGGACCTCCTGGACCTGGACCTCCTGGACCTGGACCAGCTTCTCCAGCTGCTCAATAATTCATCAAGTTGTTGGAGGCTCATTTTTTATTCATGAGCTGTGGTGCTGTCAGGGGGCGGGCTCAGAGCCTGGCCCCTCCCCCACCTTCCCCCACCCTCCCTGGTGGTTCTGTTGGATCCACTTCCTGTCCAGGTTCTCCAGGAACTCTGGGAAACTTTCCTGCAAATCTTGCATCAGCTTCACCCAGCTGCCTTCAGCCAATCAGCTAACAGCTAACAGCTAACATATAACAGCTAACCAGCTAACCAGCTAATAGCTAACCAGCTAACAGCTAACGAGCCACAGAACAAACACGTTTTAACCGACTTTGATGCTGCATTCAAGGGCTGTCGACTCACTGAGAACTGTGACATCATCACCTCCTCCTCCACCCCCCCGCACCTCCTCCTCCTCCTCCTCGACCTCCACCACCTCCACTTCCTGTTTGGAACAGGAAGGAAGGACGACGGCTGCCTCTGCCGCCCCCTCTCCCCCTCTGATTGGACCGATGGGGGTGTCAGGGGGCGTGGCCTCCCTGCCGGAGGGGCGTCGGCCTGTCTGAACCGCTCTCGCCAGTTCCTCTTGTTGTTTTTTGGGCCTCGGAGGGAAAAGAAATGAAAAGAAAACAGGACGGCGGTGACAGATGCTCTGCAATTAACGCCGCAGATCCAGCGCTGTGATTTCCGACGGCGTTTGAAGTCGACGCTTGAACTTTTGTCACGGCAGAGAGGCGAAAACTCCGCGGCGCTAATTCATATTTGTAATTCATATTTATCGCCCGTTTGTGTTTGGTTTTTGGGAGAATCGCAGCCAAAAAAACTGCAGAAGAAAAGAAAATCAATTTCCTTCCGCTGCCGATCAAAAACCTCCCGACGCGCTGACGCCGGATTCTTCTGACCTTTGACCCCCCCCAGAGCTGAGGGGGGGGGGGAACAATAATCTGGCAGGCTGATAAAACAAAAGGTTTTCATAATTATTGAAGCAACAAATAAAATAAAATGAAATAATAAAGTGAAGTGGAGGTGATGCTAATCAGTCTGATGCCGAGCTTTCGTCGGAATGTCCTGCGGCGCTGCCAGGTCTTTAAACTCAACACGGCTGCTCCAGCTGCTGCTGCTGCTGCTGCTGCTGCTGCTGCTCGGCCCTCTGAGGGCTAATTAGCATGTAGCTTTTATTTGAAAGAGCTGCGGGGAAGTTTTTTCCCTGTCTCCCAGGGTGCAGTGACACCAGAGGGCCACCGGAGGGCCGGCGTCTAGGAGCTAACGCTAGCCACGGCTAGGTGTCTAGTATTAGCTAGGCTAAGGTGTGTTCCCCGTAGCAAAGCCTTAGCCCCGCCTCTACTGGCTTGTTTCTTTAGCCGGATTAGCTGCTGGCTAACGTGGGTCAGCTGATCGGCTCCGCCCCCTGGTTCTGCTCCCCTCTCCCCCCCCGAACTGCCCCCCTCTCTCTCTCTCTCGCTCGCTTGCCGCGGCGCCTTGTTAGCTCTTGGGTGAGAGTGCTGGCCAGTTAGCGCTGCTAACCGCCGCTAACGGAGGATCAGGTCACATCGCCCGGCTAATCCACCCAGACAGGAAGTAGCTCCTCCCTGCTTCCTGCTCTTCCTCCTCCTCCTCCTCCTCCACACCCTCCTCCTCCTCAGCTAAGCTAGCATGGCTAATGCTAACCGCTCATCCTCCACCATGTCACCAAGCAAGAACCACTTCTGCTTCCTGCTCCGCTACAAATGGGGGCGAGGGGTGGGGGCAGAACAACCTTTAGCATTAGCGAGGAGCTAATGCTCAGCTAACACACCTGGGGGCTTCACTTCCTGTCTGGCAGCGAGTCCTTCGGTCGAACTGGAGGAAGGAAGGAAGTCAAGCATGAAGGAGGAGGAGGAGGAGGAGGAGAGCACAAGGTCACATTAAAGGTGGGGGGGATATTGCCCCCCCCCCCTCCTCGCCCCCCCTGAACGTTCCGGCTCATGCTTCCATTATCCAGGTGCGATGATGAGCAGCTGGAATCTCTGGACAGGAAGTGATGAGTGATTGGATGGCGGCCGCCCGCTGCTCCCTCCGGGCCGCCGCCCACTTTGATCCCCGCTAATTGATAGGCCCCGCCCCCTCCCCCCTCCCACCTCACGGCCAATTGAGTCGTTTCCAGCCGCTGACTTTTAATTGAGTCCACATTTAAATTGGACTTATGAAATAATAATAATGGAGGTGGGGGGAGGGAGGGGGGAGCGGGGGGCATGCAAATGAGGCCGCTAACGCTACATTAGCATAACTGGCGGCGGCGGCGGCGAATCAATACGGCCGTTAATAATGGATGTGATGCGGTCATAATTAGAGCAGCGGCGGCCGACTGCACTTTCAATTACTGCAGCGGCTCGTCTGATTGGACGCAGCGCTAGCACGTTAGCACGTTAGCACGCCATCCTCCCGGCAAACTGAGACACTCTATTTCTTCTCCTCCTATTATTATTATTGTTGTTATTTCGGCGTTTATCGTTCATTTTTTTTTCTGTCTCCTGTCAGGATCAGGAATCGTTCAAATTGCATTTCCAAAATAAAATAATTCATCACGTTAATAAATAAAAAGATTTATCTGTCGATACAAAGTGGATGGAATAGAGTAGAATAATTTCACAGTGGGGAAATTTGCATCGTTCCAGCAGTGGCATCCATGGTATGATGGTGTAGCAACTGTACAGTGCCAACTGATGGAAAATTATATCAAGTAAAAGCAAATAAGAAGATCAGAAATAATACAGATATAATATTTAAAGGGTAAAAAAAATGAAAAAATATGTTGTTAATACTTGGAAATCATCCCAATGTGCAAAATATATATGTGTGTGTATAAATATACACATAAAGTTGTGTGATTATTTTCCTTTCTCACTGTATATTTATTTATATATTCATATGTAAAAAGGAAATCTTTTTATTTTGAAATGATTTTCCTTCTTTGTTTTCTACATTGTTGCAACTCTCCCCCTGATGTGGATCAAAGCAGGCTTCTCATCTTCTTCTTCTTCTTCAGAGCCCCAGCAGAGACCCCCAGACCTCCCTGGCCCTGGTCACCTCCTCCAGCTCATCCAGCGGGACCCCAAGGTGTCCCGGGCCGGCCCAGAGACCTGGTCCCTCCTGGTTCCTCCAGGTCCCTTAGACCTGGTCCCTTAGACCTGGTTCCTTAGACCTGGTCCCTCCTGGTTCCTCCAGGTCCCTTAGACCTGGTCCCTTAGACCTGGTCCCTTAGACCTGGTTCCTTAGACCTGGTTCCTCCTGGTCCCTTAGACCTGGTTCCTTAGACCTGGTCCCTCCTGGTTCCTCCTGGTCCCTTAGACCTGGTCCCTCCTGGTTCCTCCAGGTCCCTTAGACCTGGTCCCTTAGACCTGGTCCCTTAGACCTGGTTCCTTAGACCTGGTCCCTCCTGGTTCCTCCAGGTCCCTTAGACCTGGTCCCTTAGACCTGGTTCCTTAGACCTGGTCCCTCCTGGTTCCTCCTGGTTCCTTAGACCTGGTCCCTCCTGGTTCCTCCAGGTCCCTTAGACCTGGTCCCTTAGACCTGGTTCCTTAGACCTGGTCCCTCCTGGTTCCTCCAGGTCCCTTAGACCTGGTCCCTTAGACCTGGTTCCTTAGACCTGGTTCCTCCTGGTCCCTAAGACCTGGTTCCTCCTGGTCCCTTAGACCTGGTCCATCCAGGTTCCTCCAGGTTCCAGTCTACTCTACTCTATTTCTATTCTTCTGAGCAGCGATGTGAAACTGGTTCCAGCCTTTTTGACGCCGGCCCACTGACCCACAGCCCCCACACCCGCCCCCGAGGACCCGCGCTAACATTAGCAGGCTGGACGCTGCGCTCTTGGTAATTGCCGGTCGGGGAGTGGGGAGGGGCTAGAGGAGGAGGGGGTGTGGTGGTGGAAGGGGGCAGGGAGCGGGGGCGCTAGAGGAGGGGCGGGTGGGAGGGCGGGGGGGGTGATTATGCTGAATTGTTTTGCAACAGCAACGTCCAATCCAATAAAGTTAATGATGTGGACACTGGGGGTGAGGGGCATTAAAATGCAGATGTGGACCATGTGATGGAAGGGGGGGGGGGGCAGTGAATCTTGCCACTGCTTCTTTCACAGTGTGAAGCCAGGTGCATCATGGGACATCAAGTCAACAGGTGTGTGGGTGGGTTGGTGTTATGGCCCCCTGGTGGTCGACCCAGGAACTGCCCCCCCCCCCAGTTTAAACTGCCTCACCAGGAAGTGGAGGGAGCTGCGGCGGCCATCTTGGCTCCAGTTTCCTGCTGGAGGAAGCAGTGTGAGACTGAGGGGGAGGGGCAGGGGGGCAGGGGAAGGGGCAGGGGGCTCCGCCGTGAACCAACCAGGCTGCGGTAGGAAGCCCTCCCCTGACCCCTGCACCCCCCCCCCATGCAGAAACAAGGTGTCTGACAGCAGAAACACATGAAGCACTGATTACTGTGTTAATGCAGCCTGACATTTACACACACACACACACACACACACACACACACACACTGGGCGGAGAGACAGACGATGTTGTCTTGGCCTCTGCTCGCTGTAATGACCCGGCTAATTTCTAACTGTTTCCTCCCAGCAAGTCTCATTACTGTGTGTGTGTGTGTGTGTGTGTGTGTGTGTGTGTGTGTGTGTGTGTCTGTTACTGTGTGTGTGTGTGTGTGTGTGTGTGTCCCAGGAGCTGCTGATGATGCAGCAGCAGCTGCAGCGACGGCCGCGTCCCATTTATTAGTTTTAAAGGTGGAGACTAATTGAGTCGAGGAGTCGACGCTAAATCACAACCTGGAGGAGGAGGAGGAGGAGGAGGAGGAGGAGCTCCTCCTCCTCCTCCTCCTCCTCCTCCTTT
>CM020509.1:642500-657500 GCA_009823395.1 Thamnaconus septentrionalis | reverse complement strand
GGAGGAGGAGGAGGAGGAGGAGGAGGAGGAGGAGGAGGAGGAGGAGGAGGAGGAGGAGGAGGAGGAGAGGAGAGAGGAGGAGGAGGAGGAGGAGGAGGAGGAGGAGGAGGAGAGGAGGAGGAGGAGGAGGAGGAGGAGGAGGAGGAGGAGGAGGAGGAGGAGGAGGAGGAGGAGGAGAGGAGGAGGAGGAGGAGGAGGAGGAGGAGGAGGAGGAGGAGGAGGAGGAGGAGGAGGAGGAGGAGGAGGAGGAGGAGGAGGAGGAGGAGAAGGAAGAGGAGGAAGAGGAGGAGGAGGAGGAGGAAGAGGAGGTGGAGGAGCAGGAGGAGGAGGAGAGGAGGAGGAGGAGGAGAGGAGGAGGAGGAGAAGGGAGAGAAGGAGGAGCAGGAGGAGGAGAGGAGGAGGAGGAGAGGAGAGAGAGGAGGAGCAGGAGGAGGAGGATGTTGTAGTTGTGTAGTTGTGTAGTTGTGTGGCTGCAGGTGTTGTTCTCTCTGCTCGAGCCCTCGGTGACATCACGGCTGGACATCTGCAGCGCCACACCTGAAAGCATGAGGCCATTTCCTGTCAGCCGATGATGTCATCGAGATACAGGGGCCCCGCCAGTGAGTGTGTGTGTGTGTGTGTGTGTGTGTGTGTGTGTGTGTGTGTGAACAGGAAACCCCTGATGGTCCAACTGGACCTGCAGCAGGAATGTGGACCTGCTCCAGGATCTGGAACCTGAGGTCGCCCAGCAGGCCCACAGAGACCAGGACCTGGTCCTGGTCCAGGTCTACAGTCAGGACCTGGTCCAGGAGGAGGATCTCATCCCTTTCCTCTGTTCAGCAGCTGAAACAGGAAGTTCATCGCACAATGCTAAGCTAAGTAGCATGAGGATGGTGGTGGTGGTGGTGGTGGTGGGGGGGGGGGTCTGGGGGGTCTGGGGGGCAGCGGACCCCTCTGACTGGCTGACTGATAGTGGACTGTTCTGGTCCTGGTGGACACACACCAGACTTCCTGTCAGCGGATAAGCAGGCCCCGCCCACCTCCAAGACTTCAAAGGTCCAATCACACAGCAGTGGAGTGGAGAGGGTTCCCCTGGTCCTGGTCCTGGTCCTGGTCTTCTTCTGATTCCGGTTCTGATATTACCTATATATACATATATATATATATATATATATATATATATATATATATATATATGTATATATAGGTAATATGTATACTTCTTCCTTGGCCTTCTTACTCCCAGAAGGTGGAGGAAGGAGAAGAACACCTGAAGCAGGCCGTGTTTGAAGAAGCAGTCACTGGCTAACAACCTTAGCAGCTAGCTAACAACCTTAGCAGCTGGCTAACAACCTTAGCAGCTGGCTAGCAACCTTAGCAGCTCGCTAACAACCTTAGCAGCTCGCTAACAACCTTAGCAGCTGGCTAACAACCTTAGCAGCTGGCTAACAACTTTAGCAGCTGGCTAACAACCTTAGCAGCAGAGTTCAGCTGCTTGCGGTTATTTTACAACTCATGCTAAGGTTGCCGGTTCGAGCTCGCTCACTTTTTTTGTTTGCCGTCTTCGATGGGATTAGCCTAGCGTGCTAGCGGTAGTTACCCAGGCGATTCCACAGGAGTGTCAGGGATGTGGAGGTGCTGCAGTGCGACTCAATGACCACCAGGGGCAGCAGCGGCTGCAGTCCGTCTTTATTATCACACCTTTTTATTTTTATTTCTGTACAAAAAGAGAAGCAGTGCAGACAGACAGACGCCCCCCGCAGGAACATGCAAGTATTTACAGCCAACCGTCGCTGCCTTTGGCTCCTTGTGCTTTGATTGGCTTTCAGAGACTCCAACCCCTCCCCCTTTCTCCTCCGCCCCTACTCACTCTGACCACGCCCACCTCACTTAAGCTGTCCAATCCAGCCGCCCACGCTGACGTGGCTCCGCCCACTTTGCATCAAAGCTGCTTCAGTTTTGTTTTTTTTTTTTAAAAAACACACATGTGCGGGTGTTTGGAACACGTTAGCCACGTTAGCATTGTTAGCTCTGTGGTGGGGAATGGGGATTAATATTGTTTTTTTTTCAAGCCTCTGATTGTTTCTGCTCAGCAGGAAGTGGCTGAGATTCACTTCCTGTCTGGGTTCTGTGTGGGTGCAGCTGGCAAGCCTTTTTAAAGCTAGCTGGCTAACACTAGCCTTGCGGGGGTTCTGGAGGACGAAGTTTGGGGGGCGTGGCCAGTCTGCTCACTTCCTGTTTAACTGCCGTTCCCCCCCCCAGACCAAAAAAAAAAAAAACAATTTTATGGCAAAATGCGGATGAGCTAGCGCCGCGGTTAGCATGAGTGCAGTGACTGATGGGGGTCAGAGGGGGGAAACAGCGCCACCTGCAGCAACAATAAAACAACCAAACAAAGAGAAGAAAAAAAAAAAGAAACGAAAAAAAAAAAACCTGCTTCCTGTTACAAGTGGTTCCTAGCCTAGCCTAGCCTAGCCTAGCATCGGCCAGCTGGCTGGGTGGGTAGGGTGTGATACCTGCTTCCAACAGAGGAGGGCGCTGTGTTTTATTACAATGTTTCACATGAACAAACAAACAAAGTCATCCAACATAAAACATAAAAAAAAAAAAAAAAAAAAATCTTTTTGGTGCATAATCGTTTTTTTTCTTTCTAAACTTTTTTTTTTCCCCGCTCGTTGCTTTATGAACAATAATAAGATGCGTTGTTGTTCTTTAATAAGTGCCAACAGAAAATAGTGCAGTAGAAATAACCAGGAGTATTATTATTAATATCATTATTATCATTATTATTATTGTACACTTTCACAATAATACACAAAAGACAAGAAGAAGAAGAAGAAGAAGAAGAAAGAGGAGGAGGGTTTAAGAGGAAGGGGTGGGGCTAGAAGGAGGGGGCGGGGCTCAGGAGAAACTCAACCAATGCTGTTTACAAAAAGTTAAATATCAGAAAAAAGCAGTTTTATACAAAAAAAACAATCAGGGTTTTTCTTTGTTATTGTTTTTTTTTTTCACTTCCTGCCGCAAACACAGGGTGCTTTTTACAAAAGAAACTCTGTTTTTTTTTTTTCCCTCTTTAAAGATCGAAAAGCTGTTTGAGACGTCAAATGTTGGTGGACAGAAGTATTTGGACGCGATCGGTTCAGGCCTAAAAAGCACAAAAGGACGAAAAAAAAGTGGTTATAAATACATAAAAAAGAAAAGAATCACAACCAGAAGAAGAAGAAGAAGAAGAAGAAGAAGAAGAAGAAGAAGAAGAAAGTCTTCTTCCAACCCACCAGCGCCCCCCACAGGACTCAACAGAACATTACAACAACACAAAGAATCTGGGTATGGGTGGGGTGGGGGTGAACGTTAGCTTAGCTGCGCTTAGCTGCTAGCAGAGGCGGAGTGGGCGTGGCTTCAGTCAGGAGGTTGTGGGCGGGACCTCCGGGGGGGACCTCTGGATCAATCAGAGGGCTTCCTGGGGGCGTTGCCGCTAACTCAGCTAGCTCGTGGAGCTAACAGACTGCTGGGACCTGAGAAACAGGAAGGACCGCCCCCTGCTGGCTGCCCCGGCCAATGGCGCCACAGGATGACTTTCCGCCTGTGTGTCGTCACCAGGGGCTCCCAGCGGCCACGCCCACTTCCCTCTGTGACGTCACCAGAGGCTCCCGGTGGCCACGCCCCCTTGCTCCTCTGTCACAGTGCTTCTCCAGTCAGACTAGCCCCGCCCCCCCACCTCATCAGGAGGGGGGGCGGGGCTAGGGGGTAGAGCCGACGCCCACTTCCTGGTTGCCGTCCTGATGAAGAAGAGGAAGAGGAAGAGTGGTGACGGAGGGGGGTGGACTTCCTGCGGTGCAGTGAGGGATTGTGGGTGTTTTTTTTCTTCCAGTGGGCGGGGCCATCAGTGCTCCGGGGCTGGGAGGGGTCAGGGATCAAAGGTCAGGGGGGCGTGGTCTTCCCTCCTCCTCCTCACATAGGCGGGACGATGAGACCTGCCATGGCTGAGACACACACAGGAAACAGGAAGTGGGTCAGAACAGCCTCTGATTGGTCGCTGGGCTGAACAGTCCGCTGACCTTTGACCTCACCGACTGACAGGCATAGAAAAAAAAAAAGTTATGGATCAACTTTGAGCTGCGAGCGGCTGATGTGGTGGTGGTGGTGGGGGGGGAGGGTGAGGGAGGGAGGGGGCGGGGCTAGTGGGGGGGGGCGGGATGCTCACCCTGGAGGCTGCTGCCATTGGTGCAGGAGGAGGAGGAGGAGGAGGAGGAGGTGCAGGTGGGGGGCCGCACGACGGGCGCGAAGGCGCTCTTCTGTTTGACTGCAGAGACGGAGAGAACCAATCAGAGCACAGAGCACGGGGACGGGGGGGTGGGGGGGGAGGGGGAGGAGGAAGTGACACGCTCGGCTGCCGCGGCTCACAAAGTTGATCCATAACTTGAAATAAAGGCTCTTATTTCCTAGAAACCAACACAAGTGTGTGTGTGTGTGTGTGTGTGTGTGTGTGTGTAACGCACAATCACTGGGAGCTCCTGGAAACTGTTAGCTTAGCTTAGCAGACAGACTGGGAGCAGGTGGAGCCTGTTGTGGCTGCTGGCTGTGCTAAAGCAATGCTAAGCTAATGTCATGCAACCGAGCTGTGCTGCGACTCCAAGGGTGGCCACAAGGAGGCGCCGTGAATCAGCTCATATCAAAAAGGAAGTGATTGCCTTCCTGTTTCCTGTTTTCTATGTCCTGGTTTCCTGTTTCCTTGTTTCCTGTTTCCTATTTCCTGTTTCCTATCTCCTGTTTCCTATCTCCTTGTTTCCTGTTTCCTGTTTCCTATCTCATTGTTTCCTATTTCCTGTTTCCTATCTCCTTGTTTCCTGTTTCCTGTTTCCTATCTCCTTGTTTCCTATTTCCTGTTTCCTATCTCCTTGTTTCCTATTTCCTGTTTCCTATTTCCTGTTTCCTATCTCCTTGTTTTCTATTTCCTGTTTCCTATCTCCTTGTTTCCTGTTTCCTGTTTCCTATCTCCTTGTTTCCTGTTTCCTGTTTCCTATTTCCTGTTTCCTATCTCCTGTTTCCTATCACCTTGTTTCCTGTTTCCTGTTTCCTATCTCCTTGTTTCCTGTTTCCTGTTTCCTATCTCCTTGTTTCCTATTTCCTGTTTCCTGTTTCCCTATCTCCTTGTTTCCTCTCTGCTCGTTATTTCTTCCTGCTGATGGAAAAGATTCGTCCAGAAGGAGGTCCAAAGATGGAGGACGTAAGCGAGCCACACACACACACACACACACACACACACACACACACACACACACACACACACACACACACACACGCCGGCGCTCCGCCAGCCAGCCTTGTGTTTACTCGCCAGGGACGACAACAACATCACCTGGCGCCGAGCGCTACGCCGCTAGTTGGCTATGCGCTAGCTCGCCGCGGCTAAGCGCGGCTCTTTGAAGCGGTGGCCAGAACAGCGCTGCGCTGCCACCGCAGGCACAGCGCGGCGCTGCGGCTCCTCCAACACACACCTGCACCTTCCGACAGCGGCGCCATCACCAGAGCCAACAACACAACAACACAACAACAACAACAACAACACAACAACAACAACAACAACAACAACAACAACAACAACACCGAGCAGGGCTCTCTGCTCCTGCAGCGCCCCCTGTTGGCTTCAACCCCACCACTGTGCATTTTGGAAAATAATCTGAACGTCAACGTTTCTTCCTTACTGAATATTTTATTTTGTGTTCTTCTAAACCATCTCCAGCCAGACGGCTTCATGAGGACCACCAGCAGGTTCATGGCCAGACCGGTTTAAAAGGCAAAGGTGCCAGGACAACATGCAGAAATGTCTCTGTCGCTAACGCTAAATTGCTAACAACCTCCAATCAGACGGTGGGCGCTGCCTGCGTCTCACAGACATCTTGGGGTGTGTGTGTGTGTGTGTGTGTGTGTGGGAAGGTTGGAAGGTCAAAGGTCACCGCCACTCTCCCTTTTTGGTGGGCGGGGCTACTCACTAGCGTAGGCGGAGTTAGCGGAGCCGTTGAGGAAGCCTGGCGAGGCGGCGGCGGCGGCTAGGCCGTAGCCGTTCATGCTGGAGGTGATCGTGCTGTAGTTGGACTGCTGGGGGGTGGAGCTAGCCACGTAGCCGCGAGGCGACACGCTGCTAGAGTTCCGCGAGTAGCCTGCAGGGGGGGCGGGAGAATGGCGACCATTACTTCCTGGGGAAACCGTTAGCCTAGCTTAGCATTCAGACTGAGAGCAGGTGGAAAACCGTTAGCTTCAGATGAAGATTTTGAGCCAGGGGAAACCGTTAGCCTAACTTAGCATATTAACTGGTAGCAAGTTTAAAACTGTTAGTTCAGAATAAAGACTTTTTTAGCCTAGCTTAGCATAATAAGTGGGAGCAGGTGGAAACTAGCTAGCGTAGCTTAACAGAAAGACTTTGAGCCCGGGGAAACTGTTAGCCTAGCTTAGCATACAGGCTGGTAGCAAGTGGAAAACCATTCGGTTCATGACTTTCGAGTGGATGGAAACTTTAAGTCTATTTCAGCATGCTAACGGCTAGCTGGCTAGCTCACCCTGGTCGACTGGCGAGGCCTCAGAGATGTTGACGGCTAGTTGGCTGCTGAAGGAGTTGACGGCCATCATGCCGGAGTGGGCGGAGCCAGTGAGGGGGGGCAGTTGGGCGTGGCTGCGGGGGGCGCTGTAGAGCGCCTCTGTCAGGTCGGCTGCCCGCTTCAGGATCATCTCCTGGGGGAGGAGGAGGTAGCTTAGCATAGCATACAGACTGTCATCAAGTGGAAACCTTTAGCTTAGCATAAAGAGACCTTGAGTGGGTGGAAACTGTTAGCTTAGCACGAGGCTCCTCTGGGGAGCAGTTGTAAATTCTCAGCTTAGCTTAGCGCACACACTGGATAGCCCCCGCCCCCCCGAGTAGCCCCATCCCCTCTTCACCTGGTTGCTGTGCGGCATCCCGTAGAGCGCCTCCACCAGGTCGGCCGCCCGTTTCAGCAGCACTTCCTGTTAGAGAGAGACAGGGGGTGGGGCTTCAGCCTCGGCCAATCAGAGAGTGCCGATGTCACTCACTGTCATCTTCATCATCATCATCATCATCATGAAATGATGCTGCGATTGGTTCCACCACAAGATGCTTCCAGAATCACTTAGCTGCTAGCTTAGCATCCTAGCGGCTAGGTGCCATCATCACCGTCATCTTCGTGGCTCCTCAGCAGTGCCTGTTTTCTTTCCCTTCACATCCAATCAGGATGCAGTTTGATCCGGTGGAGCAGCAGCGGCAGTCGCTCTGCCTCTGGGTCACATGACCTTGGCCCCTCCCCCCTCCCCCTCAGTGATCAATCTGTTCTCCGTCGCTCTGAATCTCCTCCTCTCCTCTGCTCTGTCGCCGGCACTAAGCAGAAGTGACACTTAGCTCGGTTAGCTCAGTTAGCCGCCGCCGCCGGGTCACATGATCAAACCGCCGCCTCCTGATTCCCTTTGATGTTCAAATTGTCTGGGAGAGAGAAAAATGTGTCTTTCCATCGACCCCTCCCCCGCCTCCCCCCCCCCCAGTTTGAATCAATGAATATTTAAAGGGGCGGCGGCGGCCGCTAGCGCCGCGCTAACCATTAGCATCCGTCTGCAGATAAACTGCTTTCTGGCGCCGTGACAAATGGTTTCAATTTGCTGCCGCCGCCGAGGGTCCCGACTCTGTTAGCTGCCGCCGCCGCCGCTACCGCTGTTAGCATCTCTTCATAGCAGCTCAGTGTGTGTGTGTGTGTGTGTGTGTCTCTTTCTCTGTGTGAAAGAGACACACACACACACACAGAAGAGAGAAACGACTGGAAGTTCGTCGCCATCGTCAGCGAATCAATCAGCCAATAGATCCATCAGTCGTCAATACAAAAGACTGACCTTAGGTAACCTCTCGGGGTCTCCGGGGTGACGAGGGACGACCTTCTGTAACCTCTGGAAGCCGTAGTCAATGGTGGGCTCGTTCAGAGCTGCAGGGAGAGAGAGACAGGAAGTGAGGGAACGCAGACAGGAAGTGAGGGAACGCAGACAGGAAGTGAGGAGACCCTGAGAGGAAGGCTGTGTCTGAATTCAGAGTCTGCGTCCTCCGTCGGTGGGCGGGTCCTCCGAAGGACCCGACCCAGAAGGACCAACCCAAACCCCGCCTCCCCGGTAACCACACGGGACGGTCTCGCCTTCGGTGTATTTCCTGGTTGCGTCACCGCCGTTCCCTCCTGCTGGCCAACCCAGGAAGTGACGGCTCGTCCCAATTCCCAATAGTCAGAAGGACGCTCCAAATGCGTACTGGGGATGCGCCCTACTGTTAGCCGATTGAAAGGCTACACCCAGGATGCTTTGCGTGCTGCTGCAAAGCATCCTGGGATCCTGGGAAGTCAGCTGAAATTAGCGCCATCTACTGGCAAAGACACCACGTATAAATTGAAGTATTGAAATTTCACATCAAATATTCAATTTTCAACGCCGGGTTTTTACTGATTTGAACATCCAACCAACCAATGGTTAGCTTGATGCTATGAAAACGTCACTTCCTGGGTTGGCCAGCAGGAGGGAACGGCGGTGACGCAACCAGGAAGTACGCTGATGGCTAGACCGTCCCGTGTGGTTACCGGGAGGCGGGGTTTGGGAGGACGCTTCCTTCAGACGGAGGACGCTTAGGTTCTGGAATGCTGACAGGAAGTGGGGAGACAAGCAGCTGTGAGGTCGCCAGAGGTCAATGATGACCTCACCTTGGGGGCGGAGCCAGGAGTTTTTGTACTCTGGCGATGTTAGCGATGTTAGCGATGTTAGCGATGTCAGTGACTGGAGGTGCGACCAGCTGAAATCACGGCAGTGTTTCTGGTTTCACTGTCTGGCGGGTGCAGTTCCACTGGTGACCACTGGGGGGCAGTGCTAGAACCTGGTTGGGCCGCTCACCCTCTTTCACCTCAGCTGCTGGAAGAACGACTGGACATGCTTGTGTGTGTGTGTGTACATATATATATAGATATATACATATACACACACTCACGTATATATGTGTGTGTATGAAGAGCTGCTGCTGCTGCTGCTGCTGCTGCTGCTGCTGCTGCTGCGGCTCCATCAGCCTCATTAATCTCGACCGTCTGTCCAATTTGACTTTGGGGACAATTTGTCAGCGGGCGCCGCCTTGGCTCCGCCCCCTCCGCCCGCCGCCACCAAAGGATGATTGACAGCCGCAGCTAGCTAGCCACCGCCAACGCTAATATGCGGCAGCGCCGCCTTCATGAATAAGAATAAGAAGAAGGCGGCGACGGCGGCGGCGGCGTTGAGGGGTCCCCTTCAAAGAACCCCCCAACCCCCCCCTTCCTCCGCCCCGCCCCCACCTCTCCACCTCCAAATAGATGTTATTACCATCACAACAATATTTGTTTTCTTCCCGGGTCGAGCGGCGGCGGCGGCGGCGGCGGCGCTAAATCCAATTTGTTTTGAAGCGGGCGAGCAAGGAGGGGGAGGGGGGCAGGGAGGGGGGAGGGGGGGTGTATAGGGTGACGGGCGGCCAGGATCCATTACAAGCCCCCCCCCACCACCCCGAGGGATCGGTGGCGGCGAGCGGCAGCCAGACAGGAAGTGAAAGGCATTGTGGGAAAAAAGAGAGAAATCGCAGGTGCTTTTAAAGAGGACAGGAAGACAAAGACTCTCACTTCCTGTTCAGCAGGGAGGGAGGGGAGGGGAGGGGGCCGCTGAACTCTGACCCTCACACACACACACACACAGGGTGAGTTTTAGCGTAGCTTGCTAGCCACTTGCATGCTAAGTCAAGGGTTAGCTCAGCTTCAATGGCGAGCCTAACTAGAAGTTGCTAAGCTAACCAGGGCTAACAGAAGAAGCTGACCCTCTGACAGGAAGCAGGAAGTGGCCGCCCGTCCAGAGCGAGGCACACACACTCACACACACACACTCACACTCACACACACACACACACACACACACACACACACACACACACACACACACACACACACACACTCACACACACGTACTCGCTCGGAGGCCATATGAAGACAGATTGCCTGATTCCGTCTCAACAGATGCTGCACTTCCAGCCATCAGTGCCACTTTCTCTCCCCCCTAATTCCTATTGATTTTCCTCTCGCCGCTGCCCCCGCAGGCCAGGAGGAGCAGCAGCGCCGCCGCCACCGCCGCTGTCTGATGGTGTTTATAAATCACAGGGGGGGCAGGAGGGGGAGGGGGGGTTCTTTTTAGATTTAATCAACTGTTTATCGCCTCCTCTCTCTCTCTCTCTCTCTCTCTCTCTCTCTCTCTCTCTCTCTCTCTCTCTCTCTCTCTCTCTCTCTCTCTCTCTGCCATTTACAAGCTAGCTGTGGGGGTCATTCTAGGCGGGTGCACTTAGCTTAGCATTTAAGCTAAGCTAACCCTTGACTCAGCATTTAAGCTGAAGCAAAGGCAGCTTTAGATGCTACGGAACACTAAAACTCACTGTGTGTGTGTGTGTGTGTGTGTGTGTGTGTGTTATGTGTGTGTGTGTGTGTGTGTGTGTGTGTGTGTGTGTGTGATGGCTGTGTGGAAGGCACAGTCACGACCCCTGAAGCCTCGCTCTCTTTTTCCCATCTCGCCCTCGGCCTCCTCACCACTTCCTGAAGTGGACGCCTCGTCTGATTGGCCGCTTGTCAGGAGTGTGTGTGTGTGTGTGTGTGTGTGAGAATGCGTCTGGTTCATTGAGGTGTTGAGATGTTTGATTCATGAGAGCAAAAGAAGGAGGAGAAGAAATGAGCTGCTGATTTTCCATCACTTTCCACTGCATGTGGGCTCCGCCGCCTCATTGGTCCAGCTGCTCCTTCAGTCTCCTCATCTGGTGCTGGAGGATCTCGAGGTTCCAGTGGTGGTTCCAGTGAAGGTTCCTGATAAGGTTCCAGTGGAGGTTTAGAGGAGGTACTGAAGACGTTCCAGTGGAGGTTCCTGAAAAGGCTCCAGTGGAGTTTCTGATGATGTGTTCCAGTGAGGGTTCTGAAGACGTTCCAGTGGAGGTTCCAGTGGAGGTTCCTGATAACGTTCCAGTGGAGGTTCCAGTGGAGGGTCTGGTGGTGGTTCCAGTGGAGGTTCCTGATAAGGTTCCAGTGGAGGTTCCAGTGGTGGTTCCAGTGGAGGTTCCTGAAAAGGCTCCAGTGGAGTTTCTGATGATGTGTTCCAGTGAGGGTTCTGAAGACGTTCTAGTGGAGGTTCCAGTGGAGGTTCCTGATAACGTTCCAGTGGAGGTTTAGAGGAGGTACTGAAGACGTTCCAGTCGAGGTTCCAGTGGAGGTTCCAGTGGAGGTTCCAGTGGAGGTTCCAGTGGAGGGTCTGGTGGTGGTTCCAGTGGAGGTTTAGAGGAGGTTCTGAAGACGTTCCAGTGGAGGTTCCAGTGGAGGTTCCTGATAAGGTTCCAGTGGAGGGTCTGGTGGAGCTTCCAGTGGAGGTTTAGAGGAGGTTCTGAAGACGTTCCAGTGGAGGTTCCAGTGGAGGTTCCTGATAACGTTCCAGTGGAGGTTCCAGTGGAGGTTCCAGTGGAGGGTCTGGTGGTGGTTCCAGTGGAGGTTCCTGATAAGGTTCCAGTGGAGGGTCTGAATCCGTTCCAGTGGAGGTTTAGAGGAGGTACTGAAGACGTTCCAGTGGAGGTTCCAGTGGAGGTTCAAGTGGAGCTTCCAGTGGAGGTTTAGAGGAGGTACTGATGAGGTTCCAGTGGAGGTTCCAGTGGAGGTTCCAGTGGAGGTTCCAGTGGAGGTTCCTGATGAGGTTCCAATGGAGGTTACAGTTCCACGTACACAAGTACAGTGGGCTGGGTCAAAGGTCAAAAGTCAGCTGAAGGAGCAGCTCGACCTTGACACAGACAGCTGAGGAAGGTGAACGTCCTTCTGGTCATGTGACTGCAGCACATGGGCTGCGTGTGTGTGTGAACACGTTTGTGTGTGTTGTGTGCTTTAGCTTAAATGGCAAAGTTGAGGCTACGTATGGAAGCGGCTAGCAGCTATGCTAAAACTCACTGTGTGTGTGTGTGTGTGTGTGTGAGGCGCCTGAAGGCTCCTCCAACATCTTCTGACGGGCCTTGAATGCACCCCCCCCCCTTCACTCACTGCTGCTTTATAACTTTGACAGGTGTGATTAGAGGGAAAGATAACAGGAGGAGGTGCTATCAGCGGGCCAATCACAGGGCTCCGCTGGGGGGGGGGCAGAGCGCCCACAATAGGACGCAGAGCCGCTGACATTTGCTGGACTTTATCGCTGCAAGCAGCCTCCAGTCTGACCTTTCACACAGCAGCAGCAGCATCCTCTGCTTTCCCACGGACCCTGAACGCACCGCAAACGCACCGCCGATTGCAGACGCTGATAGGAGGACGGCGCCGCCTTCGGGAACCGTTGGGAGAAAACAGCGCCGCTACAAACACCTTTTTATGTATTTATTTTTTTCTGCTGCATTTCACTCACAGCTGGACAGACGGACGAATATTATTGATCTTTATTCACATGCATAACGTCAATATATATAAATATATATATTTTATATATATATATATATATATATATATATATACTATATATATATATATATATATATATACATATATATATACACTTATATATATGTATACATATATGTTATATATACATATATGTATACATTTATATATATATGTATACGTGTTGGAACATGAAATCAATTTCAGTTGTTGCAGGTCAAGTGAGCGACATCCTTATGAATAAAGTTTTCTTCAGACTTTTGAATGCCTAATCAATAGTGATCAATATTGCTCAGTATTGATCAGTATTGATGTGCATTGATCAGTCTTGATCAGTATTGATGTGTATTGATCAGCACTGATCAGCACTGATCAGTATTGATCAGTGCTGATCAGTATTGAGGCGTGGATCAGCTCACCTGTGTAGACGAAGCGGCCCGGCGCTCCTTTGCAGAACTGCTTGGACTTGTAGGACAGCGTGACCTCCACGACCCCGGGGATGTGGCGAGGGGGGGTCTGGACCCGGATGGCGTGCGGGGTGATCAGCTGACACACACACACACAGAGGAGACAGGATCAGATGAAGGTCTTCTTGCTGTGCTCTCAGAGGTCCAGGTGTGGAAAACAAACACGCCCATCATGTAATCTGGGTCAGCGCTTCTCCTTCAGAGGCATTCTGGGACTTGGAGTCCGTCTGCCAAACCGGCTGATCAAAGCAGCAGCAGCAGCAGCTGATTGGCTCCTGCTGGACCACCTTCAATATTTCATGGAGCCGTCTGGTTGGCCCCGCCCACTAACTCCCCCCCCCCCCCCCCCCAACCTACTCCTCCCCTCACCCCCCACTGTGGAAACAGCATTAGCTTAAATTAGCTTAAATGCTAAGTTGAGGCTGTGCAAGTGACTAGTGTGTGTGTGTGTGTGTGTGTGCGTGTGTGTGTGTGTGTGTTCACCTCGCTCCACACCAGCATGGTGCCGAAGACGACCTGCAGGCCGTCGAAGAAGTTGTCTCCGATGAGGATGACGGTGGCGCCCCCTGTGGTCCAGCCCTCGCTGGGGCTGATGGCCTTGATGCAGGGCGTGGCCGCTTCACAACACAACACAGCAACACAACAGTGTCAGCAGGCACACACACAACCACAGCAGCAGCAAGGAGGACGCACTCAGGACGTAGCCCAGTGTTAGCGCAGCATCGTCTGGATGTTAGCCCTGGGTTAGCCTGATGTTAGCTCTGGGTTAGCCCAGTGTTAGCTCTGGGTTAGCCTGATGTTGGCCCTGGGTTAGCCTGATGTTAGCCCTGGGTTAGCCTGATGTTGGCCCTGGGTCTAACTAGCGTTAGCCCTGGGTTAGCCTGATGTTAGCCCTGGGTTAGCCTGATGTTGGCTCTGGGTTAGCCCAGTGTTAGCTCTGGGTTAGCCTGATGTTGGCCCTGGGTTAGCCCAGTGTTAGCTCTGGGCTAGCCTGATGTTAGCTCTGGGTTAGCCTGATGTTAGCCCTGGGTTAGCCTGATGTTGGCCCTGGGTCTAACTAGCGTTAGCCCTGGGTTAGCCTGATGTTAGCTCTGGGTTAGCCCAGTGTTAGGCCTGGGTTTAACTAGCGTTAGCCCTGGGTTAGCCTGATGTTAGCTCTGGGTTAGCCCAGTGTTAGGCCTGGGTTTAACTAGCGTTAGCCCTGGGTTAGCCTGATGTTAGCCCTGGGTTAGCCTGATGTTGGCTCTGGGTTAGCCTGATGTTGGCCCTGGGTCTAACTAGCGTTAGCCCTGGGTTAGCCTGATGTTAGCTCTGGGTTAGCCCAGTGTTAGGCCTGGGTTTAACTAGCGTTAGCCCTGGGTTAGCCTGATGTTAGCCCTGGGTTAGCCTGATGTTGGCTCTGGGTTAGCCTGATGTTAGCCCTGGGTTAGCCTGATGTTAGCTCTGGGTTAGCCCGGCATAGGTTTTGGGTTAGCTCTGTGTTTGTCCAACGTTAGCCCAGGATCAGCTGGAATTTAGCTCTGGGTTAAACCAGCATTAGCTCTGAGATAGTCATGTGTTAGCCCTGGGTTAGCCCGGCGTTAGCTCTAGGATAAACTAGCGTTGGTTCTTGGTTAGCCCAGCATTAGCGCTGGGGTACGGTCAGACTAAACCACAGCAGCGACTGGTGCTAGCGCGGCGTTAGCACGGTGCTAGTGCAGTACTCTGACCACGTGGTCCACGTGGTCATGTGACCACGTACACACCCAGAAGCAGACGATGTTGACATGAATCAACTTCCTGGTCAAACAGGAAGCTCTGCTGGGCCAGGTGTGTGTGTGTGTGTGTGTGGAGGAAGGGGGCGGGGGGGTTGAGTGGGGGAGGAGGAGGGAGGGGCTGTCAGCAGCAGCAGCAGCAGCAGCAGCAGCAGCATGCAGAGGCTCTGCTGGCCCTCAGAGGAGCAGGAGATGAAAGGTTCCTCAGGTTCCTCAGGCCCCCCCCCCGCCAACCCCTCCCTCACAGCCCCCCCCACACTCCCGGCAGCGCCCTCCGGAGGCCAAGCAGGTGAATGACACATCCGTGTCGTTTGTTTCGCC
>CM020509.1:625000-632500 GCA_009823395.1 Thamnaconus septentrionalis | reverse complement strand
TGTGTGCGTGTTTCTCGATGTGCTCAGCTGCTTGATTGTTTTCACGCTTCCACAGAAGAAGAAAAAAGTGTAGTTTCTTGTTTAGCAGTTTGTGTTGAAAGGTGTGTGTGTGTGTGTGTGTGTGTGTGTGTGTGCGTGCGTGCGTGTGTGTGTGTGCGTATACGCATGTGTGTGTGTGTGAGAGCCTTTATTTCCTGTGAATTCCCCCCCGATGCTGCCGCTGCGTCTTTTCTTTTCTTCACCGTTCTCTTCAGCGTTCCTTAGACTGAGAACCGGGGGGGGCGGAGCTTCGTGATTGACAGGACAGAATGGAAGTCTTCACAGCCAATCAGCTTCCTCCTCACACACACACCCACTGTGAGCCGTAGCGTAGCTTGTTAGCCGCTTCCATAACCTCTCTGATGATGAAAGCAGCGGCTGTCAGTCCTGGTGTTTAGCTTTAATGCTAAGCTAATAGCAGGCGCTAAGCTGACAGCACGCACACACACACACACACACACACACTGAGACACAGTCGGCAGCCAATCACAGTGCAGCTGTCTGGGCCTGGTGCGTTGTGGGTAAAATCAGGCGGAAACACCAGCAAACACCTGAGACACCTGAGTCTCCGCCCACTCACATAGACCTACACCTCATAGACCTACACCTCATAGACCTACACCTCATAGATCTACACCACCATAGACCTACACCACCATAGACCTACACCACCATAGACCTACACCACCATAGACCTACACCTCATAGACCTACACCTCATAGACCTACACCTCATAGACCTACACCACCATAGACCTACACCTCATAGACCTACACCACCATAGACCTACACCACCATAGACCTACACCTCATAGACCTACACCTCATAGACCTACATCACCATAGACCTACACCACCATAGACCTACATCACCATAGATCTACACCTCATAGATCTACACCTCATAGACCTACACCACCATAGATCTACACCACCATAGACCTACACCTCATAGACCTACATCACCATAGACCTACACCACCTTAGACCTACACCACCATAGACCTACACCTCATAGACCTCCTCACACCTCATAGACCTACATCACCATAGACCTACACCACCATAGACCTACATCACCATAGATCTACACCTCATAGATCTACACCTCATAGACCTACACCACCATAGATCTACACCACCTTAGACCTACACCATGAACCCTGGAGGTGGTGTAGATCTTTGGTCTATGTTGTAGATGTATGGTGCAGTAGGTCTATGGTCTATGGTGGTCTAGGTCTATGAGGTGTAGGTCTATGAGGTGTAGCTCTATGGTCTATGATGCCTTCACTGCACCGTGCTGTCGTGGTGAGTTCAGGGTCCTCGGCTCATCTTGATCAGTGGTTATTGATTAGAAACTCAATGATCATGTGACCATGCACCTGACCCCCCCCATCCCTCCCTCACTGTGTGTGTGTGTGTGTGAGACCCAGCCCCCCCCCCCCCCAACTGTCCCATTCTCACCCTCCTCACACTCCAGTGATGAACGAGAGAGAGAGGCCGTGTGTGTGTGTGTGTGTGTGTGTGTGATGTCATCAATACAAACAGCTTCAGCCAACAGCCAATCAAACCCCCTCTCTTCCCCGCCCAGTCAGAAACCATCACTAACATTTTGGACTGCTGTGTGTGTGTGTGTGTGTGTGTGTGTGTGTGTGTGTGTGCAGAGATTAGCGAGGTGGGGCTGCCCTGAGGGGGTGAGGTGCATGCTGGGAGGAGGAGGAAGCTCCCTCCCAAAGTTCCCAGGATCCCCTGGTGAGATCATCGGGGAGGGGGGGAGGGGGGGTCCCTCCCTCCAGCTGAGCGCCGCTGGTTGCTAACGAAGCAGCAGCAGCAGGTGGTGATGTAATCCGCCCCCCCCCCTCCCCCTCCCCCATATGATCCAATTAGCAGCGGACAGGAAGTGAAGCAGCGGAGTGATTGATTGATGAGCTGTCAGATTATTGATCAGGAACCACACACACACACACACACACACACACACACACACACACAGGCTCGAGGAGGAGGAGCAAGCAAGCAGTGCATCATGGGAGCTGTAGTCTCCCAGCATTTAATGTCCAGGTTGCAGGTTTACCCAGAAGCCCCTGCAGCAGCCCCCCCCACACACACACACACACACACCTTCAGTAATGACCATCTTTTATTGTTAATCTATACTCTTAATCTGAAAGGCACCAATGGATGGAGACCCCCCCCACCGATCAATAGATCAATACATCACCACTGCTGGAAGGTCGTCAGCGGCTGATAACACACACACACACACACACACACTGACACACACACGCACGCCGGGCTGCTTTTAGGGGCCTTCTGCTCCTCCAGAGAGCCGAGTGCCTGCTGGCCCACTGGTGAGATGCATCATGGGAGTTATAGTCCCATTGATCCGCCGGCCTCTTAACGAGGCTCCTCTCCGCCGTCTGGCTGACGTCACCTGACATCGCCATCGGACCCCCGTCGGCCAATCAGAGCGGAGGAGGGGGAGGGGGAGGGAACGGGTCCTTCTGATTGGCTGAGAGTGTGGAGGTCAGAGGTCACGCTCCATCACTCTGAACTCAACCCTCCACCGGAGCTGCAAAGTGCTCCGAGTGTGTGTGTGTGTGTAAGTGTCCTGTTAGCTTAGCAGCCTCTAATAGCTTAGCATCAAAGCTAAGGTAGGCTATGGAGGAAGCTACACTAAAACTGAGTGTGTGTGTGTGTGTGTGTGTGTGTGTGTGTGTGTGTCTCCAGGGGTCGTGACCTCTGTGTAAGGCAGGGCCATTACAGCCTGGTCAGACAGCGGGGTTGGTGGGGGGTTGTGGGTAATTATAGCCCGGCAATTTATGGCCCCTCCCCCTCCCGCTCCCCCTCGTCCCCCTCTGCCGGCCCCGCCCACCTAATCGCCACATTAGCGGCGTGCTAACGGCGCCGTTCTGCTGCGTCGGCAGGATTTCAGCCATTAGAGCAGCCGGCGCAGCACACACAGCCGCCTCCGGGAGGCGCGTCAGAGCACACACACACACACACAGAGGCACACACACACACACACACACACACACACACACACACACACTTGCTACTCTGCTAGCCTGCTAGCGCCGATGCTGCCAGCGAACAAAACATCAAAACACATCTGAGACGCTTCTGTCTGCTGGGGTCAAAGGTCAGTGTGTGTGTGTGTGTGTGTGTGTGTGCGCGAGGAGGTGATTTACTTTGCTGAGCTGTGAATCCTTCAACATTAAACTGCTGCAATGTAGCATCATTTACATGATGGGCCACTAAACACACACAGACACACACACAGACACACACACACACACACACACACACACACACATCCAGTGGAACACAAAGAAACAGGCAGTGCTGCTGTAAATCACAGACAGCCAGAACATTGATATGCTAACAATAAAGAGGTGTGTGTGTGTGTGTGTGTGTGGAGGAGACGCGTTGTAGCGTAGCGATTGTGAGGCCGGTGTGTCGTTGTGTGTTGTTGTGTTATTGTGTGTTGTTGTGTTATTGTGTGTCGTTGTGTGTCGTTGTGTGTGGTTCTCGGCTGTGTGAGTCTGCCCACCCCGCCCTGGTCGTTACCCACAATGCCTTGCAGTCGGTCCGTGGCAGTCGAGTCCATCTCATGTGTGAAAGAACTCAGCAAGGTGACAAAACTCACACACACACACACACACCCTGAGCTGTGTGTGTGTGTGTGTGTGTGTGTGTGTGTGTGTGTGTGTGTCCGGGCGGCGCTCCAAGGCCGAGCTGAGGTCGCCCCCCCCTCCAAACCCCCTCCTGAGGTCAGTGGCCAATCACAGCCAGTCGTGGTGACGGACACACGTCCAGCCCAAGGACACGGCCAGGACCGCCCGCTGTGTGTGTGTGTGTGTGTGTGTGTGTGTGTGTGTGTGTGTGTGTGTGTGTGACAGAGGGACAGACGGACGGCGCCCCCTACCTGTCGATGATGACGGGGTCGGACGGCGTCTCATTGCGATTCCCGCAGCTCTTCTTGTCACAGCAGCGGCTGCAGAGGGAGGAGCACAGTTAGCCACCGCTAGGCTACGCAAGGCTAGGCTAGGCTAACACGCTAAGTGGCTAACCCACGGGGGCTTATGGTGCTTTTTTTTTAAAAATTTTCTGTTGTCTCGTGTCAAACGTTAGCGACTCGCAGAGATGAAGAAACAGGAAGTAGAAGAAAAGAAAGAGAAAACAGAGTGAGTTTCTTCAAAATAAAACGTCACAAAGTCTGAAAGTGGAAACAGAAAATGTAGCTTTTTTTTTAATGCGTTCAGGCTCAAACACAAAACTAACGACAACTTTTGCTTTTTCATGGAATCAGCAGCGTTTCATCAGAGCTGCAAAACTGCTTCGAAAACGAGGAGGAGTTCTGCTCACACACACACACACACACACACACACACACACACACACACACACACACACACACACACACACACACACACACAGTAAGTTTTGCCACTGCCATCGCCTCCCTCAGCATTCATTTTAGCTTGAATGCTAAGTTATAGAAGGTGCCATGCTAACTGAAGATAGCACAAGAAGCTAATCATCTGACAGGGAGTCCAGAATGTCTCTCTCACACACACACACACACACACACACACACACACACTGAGGGTGTGTCCAAGGTCACTGACAGTTGGATGACACCCAGTGGGGCAGAGACTCACTCACTGACTCACTGACTGACTCACTGACTCACCCACTGACTCACTGACTCACTCACTGACTCACTGAACCGCTGACTCACTCTCTCACTGACTCACTCACTCTCGCCCCCTGCTGGTCATAAACCAAGTCAACGTTTGGCAAAGAAGGCGGAGAATCGAAAATGAGTGAATCATGAATCATTTATCAGCTCGTTTGATTCTCCAAGTCGAGAGAAAATCATCAACTAAGCGCCCTGTTTGTCTGTGTGTGTGTGTGTGTGTGTGTGTGTGTGTGTGTGTGTGTGTGTGTGTGTTTGTTTCGGCCCCCATAGAGGAGCCAATAATTTATTCCCCAGCTCCTCACAACCATTAGTGACGCTTCCAGGAGACCAATTAGCTGCAGCCCAGCGGTGACCCCCCCCCCCCCACAACCCCACCCTCTCACACACACACACACACACACACACACACACTCTTCTAAACAACCGCCCCCTCCCCCCCAGGGGGGTCCGGGACCCTTCCACACCAAAACAAACCCACAACACCACCATAATGACTCCGCCCCCCGGGACCACTGAGTGTGTGTGTGTGTGTGTGTGTGGACTAAAATAACACAGTGTGTGTTTTTGATGCTGCTGTCACTCAACTCAGTAGAGGGCGCCGTCCCTCGCTGCTCCTCAGGTCACACACACACACACACACACACACACACACACAGTGTCGTCCTCACTGCTGTATTGACCTGAAGCTCTCTCTCTCTCTCTCTCTCTCTCTCTCTCCTCTCTCGCTCAGCTCTCTCTCGGCAGAGAGGGGCTCAGCCAAGAGCAGGTGAACTGGCCGAGCGCCGGGTTGTGATTGGCCGATTTCAACGGTGGCAGAGTCCCCATTCGGACTGATGGATAGACACACACACACACACACACACACACACACACACACACACACACACACACACACACACACAGCTCCTCCCCGTCAGTGTGGATGCAGCCTCCGTTCACAGGTTGTCAGAGTGCAACCAGCTTTGATTCCACCATCACACTCACTCACACACACACACACACACACACACACACACACACACACACACACACACACACACACACACACACTGAAGCAGTGGCACCATTAACAGGCAGAAACACGCAGGGCAGCGCAACGTGTTGATTGGTGTGATGATCAACAAACCAACAGCTGCTCTTTTCACACACACACACACACACACACACACACACACACACACACACACACACTCACACACGTTCACACACACAACACCTCTGTCAGTGTGTTACCAGAGAAAATGGAGGAAAGAAAGAAGAAAAGTGGAGCAAATAAAATGTTGAGGGTGAAAGAAGAAGAAAAAGCGACGGTGAATCAGCTGCAACGAGTCAGTCAACAAGTCAGTGAGTCAGTCAGCAAGTCAGTGAGTCAGTCAGCAAGTCAGTGAGTCAGTCAGCAAGTCAGTGAGTCAGTCAGTCAGTCAGTCAGTGAGTCAGTCAGTCAGTCAGTTAGTCAGTCAATTAGTGAGTCAGTCAACAAGTCAGTGAGTCAGTCAGTCAGTCAGTCAGTCAGTGAGTCAGTCAGTCAGTCAGTGAGTCAGTCAATTAGTGAGTCAGTCAACACGTCAGTGAGTCAGGCAGTCGGTCAGTCAGTCAGTCAGTCAGTGAGTCAGTCAATTAGTGAGTCAGTCAGTCAGTCAACAAGTCAGTGAGTCAGTCAATTAGTGAGTCAGTCAACAAGTCAGTGAGTCAGTCAGCAAGTCAGTGAGTCAGTCAGTCAGTCAGTCAGTGAGTCAGTCAACAAGTCAGTCAGTCAGTCAGTCAGTCAGTCAGTGAGTCAGTCAACAAGTCAGTCAGTCAGTCAGTCAGTCAGTTAGTCAGTCAATTAGTGAGTCAGTCAACAAGTCAGTGAGTGAGTCAGTCAGTCAGTCAGTCAGTCAGTCAGTCAGTGAGTCAGTCAGCAAGTCAGTGAGTCAGTCAGTCAGTCAGTCAGTCAGTGAGTCAACAAGTCAGTGAGTCAGTCAACAAGTCAGTCAGTCAGTCAGTCAGTGAGTCAGTCAACAAGTCAGTGAGTCAGTCAGTCAGTGATCAGTCAGTCAGTGAATCAGTGATTGAATCAGTCATTGAGTCAGTCAGTCAATTAGTGAGTGAGTGAGTGAGTCAGTCAGTCAGTGAGTCAATCAATGAGCCAGTCTATGAATCAGTCAGTGAGTAAATCAATGAGCCAGTCAGTGAATCAGTCAGTCAGTGAATCAGTCAGTGAGTCAGTCAGTGAATCAGTCAATCAGTGAGTCAGTCTATGAATCAGTCAGTCATTCAGTCAGTCAGTCAATTAGTGAGTGAGTGAGTCAGTCAGTCAGTCAGTGAGTCAATCAATGAGCCAGTCAATGAGTAAATCAATGAGTCAGTCAATGAGCCAATCAGTGAATCAGTCAGTCAGTCAGTCAGTTGATCAGTCAAAGCACTCGGACACTGATTGATTGATTTGACTCCACTGGTTGATGAACTGAATCACTTCCACTGCCGTACTGGTGCTAGTTAGCACGTAGCCGCAGCTCTCAGGTTGTCAGTACTTCCTGGGCGGAGTGGGTTGGTGGGGGGCTCAGGAGGCGGCTAGGCTAATTAGCTCCAGGTGTGTCTCACCTGCACATGATCTCGTGGGTCAGCAGGACGCGGCACATCTCAGGGTTCTTGTCCTGACCCTCGTACAGGATTGCCTGGCAGGAGACACACACACACACACAGTAGGTTAGGAAGCGACCAATCAGCAGCCAGCCCTGCTGGAGTTTCAGGCCACACCCCCAGCTCAGCTGCA
>CM020509.1:572500-622500 GCA_009823395.1 Thamnaconus septentrionalis | reverse complement strand
CGTGGCCTCAGAGTGTTACATCACTGCCAACCAGTCATCACCCAGCTGGCAGACTGGGGGACATCGCAGGTCCACGTCAGGACCAGAGGCCATCCCGAGCCTCCAGCACCGGGTCAGGGCTCCAGATCCTGTGGAGTTCTTCACCAAACTGAAGGCCACTGGCCTGGAGTCCACCTGGCTGGCTCCTCCCACAGCAGACAGCATGGACCTTAGCTGGACAGCCACTGGCTGATCCCCACCAGGCACCTGCACCTGCTGGACCTGCCGTCCAGGCAGGAGACCTCAGGCCAATGGTTTGACCCGATAGAACCACCAAGCTTCTGGAAAACCCACACCAGCCTGGACCTGGTGCAGAAGCCCACAGGCCAGGAAGGTCGGTGTGGCCACATAGACCTCACTGTCAGGCCCATCACTGTTCCACCCAGGACCTGGGAGGGGCCGCTGAAGGACAGGAACCACCGCCTCGTCAATGGACCCTGCTCAACCACCTGAGAACTGGACTCGGACTCTTCAAGGCATCCATGCAGAAGTGGGGCTTGGCGGACCACCGGACCTGAGCCCAGGTGTGTGTGACGTTCTGAAGGTTCCTCAGATCTTCTGGACCTTCTGCTGAAGACCTGGGTGAAGACCTGGCAGGCCAGCAAGGTGCGGTGCAATGCATGATGGGAAAATCCAGGGCGGCGGCGTCTTCCAGCAGCGGAGGGCGGAGCCTGGTGTGACATCATCACCACCACCAACCAACCAACCAACCAGGTGTGAAGGTTTGGGGGAGCGTGTGTGTGTGTGTGTGTGTGTGTGTGTGTGTGTGTGTGTGTGTGTGTGTGTGCGCTACCGTTGCTGTAGAGCAGCTGCAGTCGGTAGTGGATGCCGTTGTTGGTCTTCTCTCCGTTGTACTCCTGTCACACACACACACACACACACACACACAGTGAGTGAGCACAGAGGTGAGAGCCACGCGTGTTCCTGTGAATTCACACGTGGGCTTCACACACACACACACACACACACACACACACACACTCACCTACACACACACACAGCAGGAAAAGTCTCACTTTGTCTTTTCCAGTCAGAATAAAAATAAATCACAAGCAGGAAAAAAAAAAAAAAGACACAATCAGCTGTTTGTTGTTTTTTGTGTTTTATTTATTTGAATTAGGAAAAAATAATTCAGATTTTTTTTTGTATTTTGTTCAGTAATTTCGATACATTCATTTTAAAATTTTTGTTGAATTATTTTTTTCTTCACATGGAAATTCTAAAAAAAAAAAGAATAATTCCAGAATGAAATTATTAAATGAATCTCATATTAAATTTTGCCACTAATTGTGTCAGAAAGTGACCTTTGACCCACCTGAACGTCCCGGTGGTCATGTGATCTCTGCCTCAGTGTGTGTGTGACTGAGAGGATGGCAGCCACACACACACACACACACACACACTTGGTGCCAACTGAGCCCGGCAGTGTTGGCTCGGGCCCAGTGTGTGTGTGTGTGTGTGTGTGTGTGTGTGTCAGGGTGAGAGACTAGAGGTCAGAGCCGAGGTGAGCGGGCGAGCGAGAGAGAGAGAGAGAGGGTGGAGGCTGAGCTGCCAGCTGGCATGTGATCAAACACTCCGACTGCTGTGTGTGTGTGTGTGTGTGTGTGTGTGTGTGTGTGTGTGTGTGTGTGTGTGTTGACTGTCATCTTAGTGGCTGTTTGTCTGTATTGATTAGCTGATTTCGTCTGTGTGTGTGTGTGTCTCTCTCTCTCCTAGTGTGTGACAGTGCGGTGACCTTGGGCTGACCTTGTCCTTCTCCACGAAGTCGATGTAGGCGGTCCTCTCGATCTCCACCGGCTGGCCCTGCCGGTCGTACAGCGCCAGCACGAAGTGGAAGAAGTTGGACTTCCTGAGGTTGGAGGGCGGCTGCTTCTCAAAGTGGGCCCGGGCCAGGCCCACCCCGCTGGGGGGGGGGAGGGGACACAGTCAGTCAGTGCAGTCAGCACACACACTCACATCCTCCAGTTTTCAGCCTCACAGCCACTAAAGAGTCTCCGCCCATCATTTTTACTCAGATTACTGTAATCTGACTACTTTACAAAATGTATGGGGAAAAAAACCCTTTCATCGTAAAACAATTTATTAAGCTCTTTTCTGTGTGACCTTTGACCCTTAACATGAGAGCTGAAGTGCGGTGACAGCCACCGAACCCCAGGGGGCAGCAGAGTCCCAGGGGTTCTGTCCAGACCGGGTTCTGATGGACCTGGTCCAGAACCAAAGAACCCTCTGATTATCATCCAGATGATTGCTTTGAGATTCCCACTGATTCAGAGTCACTGACTCACTGATTCAGAGTCACTGACTCACTGATTCAGAGTCTGCTGCTGCTGCTGCTGCTGCTGCTGCTGCTGCTGCTGCTGCTGCTGCTCCCTACCCTCAGTTCAGGGAACTGCAGCCTGGTGGTTGCATGGACTGAATGTTTGGACTTCAGTCTCATTTTGTCGCTGGTTTTGTTTCCTCAAACACTCTGTGATCAATAGGAGATAAATATTTATGGCTGCGGGGGGGGTCAGGGGGGCCTTGTTGGGGGTCGGGGGGGGCACGGGGGGGTTGTTTTTGCGGCGGCGCCCCCCGCTGGTCTCCCCCGGCGACGCATTAAAACAGCCCTGACCTTTTCCGCAGCCCATTACAATGGCTAATGCCTCATTTGTAGCTCGCTAGCTCGGGGGGGGGGGGAGGCTCTGCTCAAAGGGGCACAGGAAGAGGGGGGGCGGGACTTCCTCCAGGAAGAATAAAAAAAAAAAACAGGAGGGAAACTCATTCCAGAAAGACGACAAACAACCAAAATCCCAACAACTGGAAGGAGAGGGCGGGGCTAGAGAGGGCGGGGCTAAGGAGGGCGGCATCCAATCAGAGTTCTTTTAAGGGGGGGGGCGGTCAGTAAAAACACAATGTTTCGCTGGAAAAAACAGCAACATTTCTGGGAGGAATTTTGGCAGCAGGTTCGTCCAAAAGAGCCGCGCAGCCATTAGCAGCCATTACCCACAATGCACTGCAGCGACGGCGGCCACCCTCCCCCCCACCCCCGACCACCCACCGCCGCTCAGGGAAACTCGTTAGCGTGATGATTATTTCAATTATGCTAATTGCAGCTGCAGCCACTCGTCGCATCCGGCTGTTAGCACTCGGAGCTGAGCGCAATAAACACACAGTCGCACACACACACACACACACACACACACACGCACACTCTCTAACACACACACGAAGCCGCATGTTGGCACATTTCAAGCACAAAGCCTGAGGTCAAAGGTCGGCAGTCGGCAGTTTGAGTCGACGCTCCTCAAACAATTAGCGGCGGCGGCGGCGGCGGCGGCGGCGGCGGCGGGCGTGCACAGCCTCGTGCACTACACACTCTAACACACACACACACACACACACCTGCTTCCTTCGGATGCGTCGCTGTAACAGAGCTTTATTGTTTATTCACAACTCAGACTGAATGTTCACACAATTATTATTACTAGTATTATTAATATTAGTGGTGATAATAATATTAATCAATGCTTAACTAATACTAATTACATTAAATCAATTTTATATCAAAGACGGGTCCGATTGTTTTAAAGCCACCAGGAGGTCTGAAGATTAGAACTCACTCATAAATTTCTAATGTTTCGATTAAATTCTTTTTTTTTAAAAGAAATTTCCTGCTTTTTATTTCCTGCTTTTTCCATAAAACACCGATTCAATCTTTGGAAGGAATGATTTTAGAAGATGAGCAGAGTGAGGACCGGTCGATCCACGGACCAACATTTCCTGGAGCGACGGCGTCCACAATCACTTTTTTATTTCAAATACGTATTTTCATGATTCTGTCGCTGCTGTCCTGCTTTACACGATTTGTAAAATTCTTCATCATTAATTTTTTTCAAACGTTCGCCTCAGTGGGGAGTTTTGTCCAATGAGAATCTTGAAGAGTCTTTAAATGAAACACGGTGCTGGGAGGCATCGGCGGCTGGACTGCAGGTTTATCATCAGAATGGCTGAAAAAAAAACCATCACAGTTCACATTTTAAATTTCAAATTGAATCAACAAAAATCAATTGATTTGCTTTGATTTGATGTCTCTGTTAACAAGCGAGGAGAATCAGAGTCAGTGTGTTAATCCACCTGCAGCCCAGATTATCTGGAACATCTGAATTAAACTGAGAGCAAACAGAGCAGAGAGACGCACACACACACACACACACACACACACACACACACACTCACAGCGACATTAATCAAAGAGACGGAGTGTAACCGCTGCTCCAGTCTTTAACCAGTGTGACCCACACACACACACACACTGAGGTAATGAGCCGTACAGCGAGCCACAGATTCACACACACACACACACACACACACACACACACACACACACAGGCTCGTCGCCAGGATGTTAATCAAACAAAGTGTGTGTTCGATGTGATTCCATGACAAATACACCCTGAACACACACACTCACACACACACACACACACACACACACACACACTCACGCACACACACACACACACACCTTGTGGCTGTCCCTGTTCTTCTGCTTTGACTGTTTGACCATCGACCCTGTAATGTAGCGGACCGCAGACGCCTTCAAGCGTGCATGTGTGTGTGTGTGTGTGTGTGTGTGTGTGCTGGCGACGGTGTGACAGCAGATTAAAGCCACTCAGCAGATTATCGGTGATTCTAATCCAGCAAACTGGATTATAATTATTGATTATTGTTGTTATTATAAAGCAGCAAACATGACAGCAGAGATGTTTCTGATTGGTTGATTGATTGATTGATTGATTGATTGATTGATTGATTGATGGACGAGAGCTGGCAGCTGATTGGCTGCCTGGAACAGACTTGAGCAGTGTGGCAGCACAGCAGCGCCCCCACTGCCTGTGGAGGGTGACCAGACAGGAAGACCCCCCCAGCCCCCCTCCCCCGTGACCTCTGAGTGGTCCAGCGGTGCGTTCAGGGTGCCGTTAATCTGACACTCCAGCTCTCTGCCGCTGCTGCCATGTTGTCATGTTGGAGCTGCTCACAGCTGTTTCCCATTTCACACTCACACACACACACACACACACACACACACACACACACACACACACATTCACACACACATTCACACACACATATACACACTCACACACACTCACACACACACCTGGTCGACTGTCAGCAGCTTCTCGCAGGTTCAAATCGCAGACAAAAGGTGGCGCCGCGTCGTTCACACTGGCCGACTAACTCTCTCGCTGTCTCACTCCCTCACTCTCTCACTCTCTCGCTGTCTCACTCTCTCACTGTCTCACTCTCACTCTCTCACTCTCTCGCTGTCTCACTCTCTCACTGTCTCACTCTCTCTCGCTGTCTCACTCTCTCGCTGTCTCACTCTCTCGCTGTCTCACTCTCTCGCTGTCTCACTCTCTCGCTGTCTCACTCTCTCGCTGTCTCACTCCCTCACTCTCTCGCTGTCTCACTCCCTCGCTGTCTCACTCCCTCACTCTCTCTGTCTCACTCTCTCGCTGTCTCACTCTCTCGCTGTCTCACTCCCTCACTCTCTCGCTGTCTCACTCTCTCTGTCTCACTCTCTCGCTGTCTCACTCTCTCTCACTCTCTCGCTGTCTCACTCTCTCGCTGTCTCACTCCCTCGCTGTCTCACTCTCTCGCTGTCTCACTCTCTCTCACTCTCTCGCTGTCTCAGTCTCTCACTGTCTCACTCTCTTTCACTCTTTCACTCTCTCACTCTCTCACGATGTGTCGTGCCGCCAGTTGATGTTAATGAGACCACGCCGTTCCTGCAGATCCACTTAACCTGTGTGTGTGTGTGTGTGTGTGTGTGTGTGTGTGTGTGTGCGTGTGTGTGTGTGTGTGTGATTTACAGTCCATTAGATTTTTTTTTTTTTTTTAAAAAAAGGAAAACAGTCAAACTGTCCGTGGCCGTCAGCTCCCACTTGGGAGCGCCAGTCGTTTAGTGCGAATCTTGACCTCTGACCCCTCACCTCCCCACACACACACACACACACACACACACACACACTGACACTGATGTTCCGCAACACGCACAAAATAACGTACGATTTTTTTTTTTAAAAATAGATGGAAAAATGAAAAATGAGAAAGTAGCGATGAACCGCACACACACACACACACACACACACACACACACACACACCTGCTCACAGATTAAAGCTCAGACGACAGATTGTTTCAAACTGTTTCATCTCTTCTGCTGCTTGAGGAGGAAAAATGAACAGTCTGAGCTTTAATCTGTGACTTCCTCTCTGCTTTTCCTTCCAGTCAGCGAGTGGACACCAGCGCCTCTAATCTGGATTATTGGCCGTGCAGATGAACGAGGTGATGAAGATGGAGATGATCTGGTTCTCAGATTAACAGACAACACAGACTATCTCCTTCATTTCCACAATCGTAATTTTTCCTGCAGTCGACCCATCAGTTGTTCGCAGTACACACACACACACACACACACACACACACACACACACACACGTTTAGAAAAAGTGCGATTTTTGGCTTTGCAAAAAGACTTGTTGCGTTTTTTTCTGTCATTGTTTCAGCAACTCTGACTGTTATTATTATTATTAGTATTAGTAGTATTATTGTTATTATTTGTTATTATTATTATTACT
The DNA here is from genome assembly GCA_009823395.1 of Thamnaconus septentrionalis. Taxonomy (NCBI): domain Eukaryota; kingdom Metazoa; phylum Chordata; class Actinopteri; order Tetraodontiformes; family Monacanthidae; genus Thamnaconus; species Thamnaconus septentrionalis. Next base: position 615,838 of record CM020509.1, on the reverse strand, counting down.
ATTATTATTATTGACCGAAAGAAATCAGGTTGACGGGACGGCAGCTTGTTTAGTTTATGTTTGATCAAAATATTAATGATGATAATATTAATAATATTATAATTATTATCAGTATTATTATTATTATTATTATTATTATTATTATTATTATTATTATTACTATTAATAAACCTGGAACCATCTCAAAGACCCTGAATATTACAGCTCATTAAACGGCTCCCTCACACGAAATTAATCACAGAAATGGAAATAAAGGACAAAAAAAATCCCAAATGTCAACATTTTTAGTGGATTATTAATTGTCAGAAATTGAATTGTTCTTCTCGTCAATTGTTTCAATCTGAGCAGATTATTGAGGGGAAACTCTGGAGACGCCGGGCTGAGGAGATTTGATTTATTCTCTGCAGGAAGCGGAGATTGATCCTCGTCTTTTATTTTGTCTTCACATCATTTCCTCCCTGCCGTGCGTGACTGACGGCTGATAATCTGGATGGTAATTATAATCCGCTGCTCTCTAATCCCACTTTGAATTCTTCCAACTGATTCTCAACTTTTATCCGAAGCAAAACTCCGCTGATTGGTTGTTGTTTGTTTTTTCACTTTTAGTGGATTCAAATCAAATTGTAAATTCAACAACAAATCATTTCAATGTGAATGAATGTGTCGTGGAGCCTGCAGTGAAAGTGCAGTGGAAGTGTGTGTGATGCTTTTGGACCTGCCTGCCGGTCCACTCACTGCAGCTGTTGCGGGTCTCTGCTGCCGCCGCAGCGGCTCCGAGTCCCGCAGCTGCCGCCGCCGCCGCAAACTCGCAGCAGCAGCGACACTTTGATTTTTTGATTTTTTTGCGCAGCAATAAATAAATTCATCAACAGATTCATGAATCTTTTTAAAGTGAAAATTCTGCTTTTCAAAGCGCGTTTGAAGCCGCGTAGAAATCTGAGCGTCGTGACTGACAAAAAATGTGAAAGGAGGTGAAAAGGAGGTGAAACTCCTCCGAGTCTTCGGATTCACTTCTCCTCCTTTTGCCTCAAATGTCTCGACAATTTCCTCCTCATTGGGCGGCCGGAAGCTCGCGGACCAGCCCGGACGGGATCCGCGCGCCGCGCCGCGTCCGTGCGGCGGCAAACCGCTTCGAGGGAAGCCCGGTCCGGTCCGGACCGGTCCGACCCGGTCCGACCCGGTCCGGTCCGGACTGGGCCGGGTCCGCAGGCTCCAGCCTGCTGCTCCGCGGAGGTCCGGCGGACGGAGGTTCGGAGGGAGGCAGCTGATTGGCTGCTGCTGACACTAATGAGCGCGAGTTCGAGCGGAACCGGTTCGGTTCGGAGGAGGACGCAGGTTCGAGACCAAGAAGCTGCAGCTTGTTTCAAAAAAGACAAAGAAAAAAAGAAAGAAAAGAAAAACTTTGTCCGCTTCTGTGTGTGTGTGTGTGTGTGTGTGTGTGTGTGTGTGTGTGTGTGTGTGTGTGTGTGTGTGTGTGTGTGTGTCACAACTCTGCGGCGCAACTTCGCGAGTGTGTGTCACGAGCCGGGACCGCGGCTCCGGACCCGACCGGGGCCGCGGACCGGGGGTTAGTTACCTCTGCGCCGCCGTGTTGGCGTCCAGGATCCCGGCGCCCTGCATCCAGGAGCGGACCGGGGTCATGCCGGTGGGCAGCGGCTCCTCCTTCATGGTCAGAGCCCCCCGGGGGAGGCTGTCCTGGAGGGAGAACATCCGGGAGGAGCAGCAGGAGCAGCAGGAGGAAGAGGAGGAGGAAGAGGAGTAATCCTCCCCACGACTGGCGCTCGAAAAGCCCCGAGACCACCTGGATTAAGGTGGAGAGAAGAGGAGGAGGAGGTGGGAGGAGCAGCTCCTGGTCCACAGCCTGCTGGTCCCGGGTCCCTGTGGTCCGGTCTGGTCCGGTCCAGTTAGAGGAGGCCGGCAGGAGCAGCGAGCAGCAGCATCTCCAGAGGAGGAGGAGGAGGCGGAGGTGGTGGTGGTGGGGAGCAGCGGGAGGTCCGGGCAGCCTGAGGCCGGGCAGAGAGCCTCCCAGCCGGGATCAGAGCGAGCAGAAGAGCCGCTGCTGCTGCTGGAGGAACCAAAAGTGGGGATGAAAAAGAGAAGCAGCGCTTCAAAAAAGGAGTAAAATGAAATGATTAGCAAACAAGAGGGAGGGAGGAGGAGAAGGAGGAGGAGGAGGAGGGCCGGGGAAGGGCTGCTGCTCCCGGGGGAGACCCCCACACCTCCTCCTGCTCCTCCTCCTCCTCCTCCGTCCCGCCGCCGGTGGCTCGGGGCTCCCCGGGGGGGCGGGGCCTCATTAGCATACCCCGCGCCTCTGGCCCCCTCATTGGCCGCCGAGGCGTCTGACGTCATTGTTATGGCCAACCAACCCCCCTGCCTCCCTAAACAAGGCTTTCCGCGTGGACAGCGGCGCGAAGACACGAAGAAGAAGAAGAGGAGGAGGAAGAGGAGGAAGAGGAGATGTTTAAGAGTTTAAGTGTCTCACACACACACACACACACACACACACACACAGCTCCGTCCGTGAATCTGTATTCACTTCCGGTTTCTTGGCAGATTTGGCGGGATTAACGGGTTTCCCGCGGAATAATCCCGCTGTCAGTCAGACTGACACGAGCCGTGTCCGTTTGGCGCCAATTTGCGGGCCCTTTTTTATTTTGTTTTATTTTGATGCGCGGACGAATGGCGGGTACGCGCACACGCGGGAGGTGGGCAGCTGTGCCGGTGGTTGGAGGGGGGGGGCGTGGGGGTGATAGTAATGATTTTTATTTGTGTTTTGTTGATGATCGAATTAATCCGCACCTCCTCCTCTTCTCCTCCTCTACCACCTCCTCCTCCTTCTCCACCTCCTCTCTGCTGCTCCTCCTCCTCAGCTCCTCTCCTCTAATTAAGCGGAGAGGGAGTGAAGCCTGATGAAATATTTATCAGCTGCTCCTCCGGGACGAACTCATGTCTGGAAAACATCTCCGAGCAGGAGGAGGAGGAGGAGGAGGAGGAGAAGGAAGAGGAACTGGATGAGGAGGAGGTAAAGAAGTGAAAGGTGGAGGAGGTCGACCAGGAAGGAGAGGGGGAGAAGGTAGAAGGAGAGGAGGTGCAGGGAAAGAAGAGATTTTTTCCCTGCACCTCCTTCTCGGGAGTAGGAGGAGAACACGGAGCTGGAAAGAGAAGAGGAGCAACGTGAGGAGGAGGAGGCCGTGTAGAAAGAGGTGAAGTACAATGAGCAGCTGAAGGTGTTGGAGGAGCAGGAGGAGCAGGAGGAGCACCGGAACCTCAGCCTGGTTCCGCTGCTCCGTTTGCTTTGTCTCAAGAAGTTTTTCTGGAACCCAGAACCTCCTCCAGAACCAGAACCAGAACCAGAACCAGAACTGGAACCAGAACCAGAACCTCCTCTAGAACCAAAAACATTCAAAATAAAAAAAAATCCAAATTAAACCTGCTGTGTGTTTGTGGCGAGCAGAAGTTCGGGCGGCTCGTCCCGTCCTGCGGTCACTGCTGCCCTCCAGTGGCCAGCAGCCGCCACTGCAGCTGCTCGGCGCCACACAACACAATGAGACTACACACACTGACGGCTCGAAAAACGACACCGCCGCTGTTGTAGACGATTATGATTGATATTTAAATAATATCTGTCGCTATTGATCAATTATTGTTTCCAAATTTTTCAGTTTTCAGTTGGAAAAAATCAAAACCAATAACACTCAAGAAATTAAATAAAACAATTGCTGCCGTTGATGCCACATTTTAACTGGTGTGTTATTATTTTTCTGAGTTGTTGTTTTAATTATTGCTGCTGTTTATTGTCTGACATTAATTGTCATTATTCTTATTGAACGGCATTAATAATCATGACAAATGAGATCAATGCAGATTTTAAAAAAATCTGATGTTTCATCTTTGAAATTTTGTCAATTCATTTTCCTGGGACAAAAAAAAGGAAAATATTGTGAGGTTTTCCTGCGGAGGCAGACGATTAATTCACATGATAATAATATTAAATATCGCGATTATTGATCTTAAAAAAACAGTGGAATGATTTTCTTTCTATTCTTTTCTGAACAGGGTCGAGAATCGATGTGAGTCGTGGCGGATCGACTCGGAGTCGTTCAGAACTTCCCTGATCACCTCCACAGTCTCGATCAATCGATCGATCAGTGGCTGATCCGATCGGAACCCGCTGGACGGATCAGTGATTCTTTGAATCGCTGTTCGATCCGCCGCCGAGCTGCCGCAGCAAACTCAGAGGAAGAGAGAGAGTGACACCTGGCGGAGGAACTGGCGCACTGCACCGCTTCACGGTTCAGGATCGAAGAGGATGAGAATTCACTGCAAGCTCAGTGAGAGGTTTTCATATTCACCAGCTGCACTGAGCTTAATGGAGTCCATGTCGTCCTGGTGGTGTCGAATTCAAACACTAAGTGGGGTCAAAAGGTCAAATTGGGACCAATATTTATAAACAATTCAAATGACAAAAATCTCATCAAAATAAATTCAATGTCAAGAAAAATCATTTAGAAATAAAATAACAACAATAAACCAATGAAGTCGTAATAACAATAATAATGTCCTTCAATCAATGTCCTGACCTGATTGAGACGCAAAGCATTCTGGGATTTGTAGTATTTGTGCTACTTGTGTTGCATAATAGCAGCAGGCCAGCAGTGGTTGTGTACTATAATGACACTGCAGGGCCAGTTTGACACCTCTGAACTACACAATACATTGGGACACTGGGGAAGCATCCACCTGGGATGATGACAGAGCATCGCGTCATTGGTCAATGTGAAAAATAGGAAATGAGCTGAAAGCAGACGAAAACGGGAAGAAGGGGAAGTTTTTAATCTGAAAGTGAAGTTGAATAACACACACACACACATATGGCTCCTCCTGCTCCTCCTCCTCCCTGTCCACCTCCTCTTCTTCCTCCTCCTGCTCCTCCTCGCCATCCACCTTCTCCTCCCTCTCCACCTCTTCTTCCTCCTCCTGCCTCTCCTCCTGCTGCTCCTCCTCCCCTCCACCTCCTCTTCTTCCTCCTCCTGCTCCTCCTCTCTCTCCTCCTGCTCCTCCTCCCTCTCCACCTCCTCTTCTCCTCCTCCTCCTCTCCTCCTGCTCCTCCTCATCCCTCTGCACCTCCTGCTCTTCTTCCTCCCTCTCCTCCTGCTCCTCCTCCTCCCTCTCCTCCTCCTCCCTCTCCTCCTCCTGCTCCTCCTCTCTCTCCTCTTCTTCCTCCTCCTCCCTCTTCTTCCTCCTCCTCCCTCTCCTCCTGCTCCTCCTGTCTCTCCTCCTCCTCCTCCTCCTCCACCCAGAGGAAACCTCCTGCTTCCTTCGAGGAGGCAGCGCTCCATTGTCTCAGCCACTTCCTGTTTCCTGTTGCTCCGCTGTGATTGTTGCCGGGCGGAAACTCTGCTGCGGTGCGAGGACGGGACAGGAAGTGGCTCCACACCGGAAGTCCTGCTGTCTGTCCACCCCGCGCACCTCCCGACTCGCCTTTAAAGACACAGAGTCCCCGCAACAGAACTTCAGCGGCCGTCCGACCGAGGCTAACATGCTAACATGCTAACCAACAACAACCAACTAGCTGCCTCCCTCTTCGGCAGGGGGCGGGGCCAGTCACACAACAACGTAATTTAAATCTGCGGTCGAACTCCTGCTCAACACAACTTTGTGTATGTTTTTTTTTTTAAAGTTGTGGTCTGACTTCCGGTTTTAGCTGCCCGATGCTTTTATTTTGGAGCGAGTCTCCCGGAAGTAGCTGCTGCTTGCTGCTGCTGCTGCTGCTGCTGGGGCGGCTGGGAGTCACTCTCCCAGCGCTCCCAGTGCGGCCGCACGCGCCCATCTCAGCGTGACCGAACCGAACCGATCTGGAGTAGACAGAACCAGCCGGGGGACAGCACGAGACCACCGGGACCACCGGGACCGCAGCGGGCGTGTGGTGAGTGGGGATGGTTCGGCTCGGTTCGGCTGGGTTCTGCTCGATTCGGGTCACTTGTGTTCGTCGATAGCGGTGTGTGTGTGTGTGTGTGTGTGTGTGTGTATTGAAGTTTTGTTGTTGTTGTTGTTGTTGTTGTTGTTCATTCATGACGTCGTTGCATGTGGCACCTTTTCACAATGAGTCCAAGAAGAAGAAGAAGCAGTGATGAAGACAGAAGCTGACCTGGAGGGGGAGGAGCAGGAGGAGGAAGATAAGGAGCAGGAGGAGGTGGAGGTGAGGGAGTAGAAGGAGCAGGAGGAGGAGCAGGGAGGAGCAGGAGGAGGTGACGTGGTGGAAGCAGCTTCTGTTGTGCAGCTGCAACAGGAAGTTGTGTTTCCTCTGGACAGGATGTGGCTGTTGGTGAGACACCTGAGGACCTCCTGCACCTCCTCCTCCTCCTCCTCCTCCTGCTGCTGCTGCTGCTGCTGCTCTTCCCACTGCTGCACCTCCTCCCCCGTGACCCTGAGCGATGATGTCACAGCGATGATGTCAGCGGTCAGGAGGCGGACAGCCAGTCAGCAGCTGGTGGATCAGGGAGCGTCTGCAGCCAGGTGCTGTGGAGGCACCTGAAGGGGTCAGGGTCAGGGTCAGGTCAGGGTCAGAGCCAGGGTCAAGGTCAGAGCCAGGGTCAAGGTCAGCCCTGAAGTGCTGACTGCTGCTGGTGCAGTGAGTCCCAGTGAGTCCCAGTGAGTCCCAGTGCTGCCAGTGTGTCTCCAGTCTGCCAGCAGGACAATGCTCCCTCTGTTGTCCTCAAACACACTGACTCTTCTTCTGCTGCTCCCCCTGCACCTCCTCCTCCTCCTCCTCCTCCTCCTCCTGCTCCTGCTGCTGCTGCTTCAGAAGAAACTCAACTGTAAAGTTTTAAATCTGTTCTCTTCCTGTCTTCTCCTCATCAAACTGTGTGTGTGTGTGTGTGTGTTGACTCACAATGTGTGTGTGTGTGTGTGTTGACTCACAATGTGTGTGTGTGTGTGTGTGTGTGTGTGTGTGTGAATGTACAGAAGCTGAAGGACAGCAGGAGGAAGCTGCACTGACTCACTTCCTTTTTCTTCAAGCTGGAGACGTGTGTGTGTGTGTGTGTGTGTGTGTGTGTGTGTGTGTGTGTGTGTGTGTGTGTGTGTGTGTGTGTGTTGCCTGGGATTTGAGTGGCTCTCCCCAGATGATGGTCCAGTTCTGGTGTCGGCGCTCCCCCTGCAGGGGAACACAGGAAGTGACCTCAGCCAATATGGGGGCGGGACTCCAGCGAAATGATTTAGCAAATGCGTGTCTGGAATCTGTGCGCACGTCTTAGTCAGCAGTGGCAGTGACAAGACAGCCTTCACGCCACTGGGGGGCGCCGAGCACTCAGCCGTGTCTTGCTGCTGCTGTGGGAGTAGCAGAGTCCTACACACTCCGGTTCAGCAGGGGGCGCTATGAGCACAGCAGTCAGGGCTGCAATCTGCCGGGAAAACGCAACACAAAGAAGGAGAAGAAGAAGAATTTTGTGTACGCACGCACGGATTTCAGACACACAATCAAAAATAATTTGGCTACAATTATGCCCGCATAGCTGACACACACACACACACACACACACACACACACACACACACACACATCAGGGTGAGGTGAAACAGTTGCATTCCAAGTCTTACAGGAAACACACAGACACACAATCTGTACAACCCACACACACACACACACACAGTGTGTTCTTTGAAAGCCCCCCCCCACCCTCAGCCTGAGGTCACTGACCTCTCCTCAGCTGCAGGCACTCCCTGTATCCTGTGTGTGTGTGTGTGTGTGTGTGTGTGTCCCTGGGTGTTGTCTCTCAGGCAGGCAGCATTTCTTCAGTCAGGGAGGAAGGAGTGACCAGCAGACAGGAAGTGTCAATCAAATCAGACAGGAAGTGTTGGTGTCCACAGACAGGAAGTGACTGTGTCTGTGTCTGCAGATGGACGGTGTCCCCTGGACGCCGCTGTAGCGCCGTGATGGGCGTGGCCTCCGCCGACTCCACCACTTCCTGTTGGTCGCCATGGCCGCGCTGGACGCACGCTCGTCGGTCGAGACGCTCCTGGGCGCCATCCATCTAGAGAGGTGAGAGGTCAGAGGCCACGGCGGCCAGGCCCCCCGGGGTCAGCTGGCGCTTCAGCAGCCAGTGAGGGCGCAGCTAGCGCCAATGCTAACGTCTCTTAGCCAGGCAGCAACTCCGCAGTCTGAAACCAAACCAGGAAGAAGTCAGCAGCAGACAGGAAGTGGCAGTCATCTCACACAGGAAGTGTCAATAAACTCAGGCAGGAATTGTTGGTCAACTCAGACGCTAATGCTAATGCTAACGGTGGCGGCTCCACCTGTGTGCAGGTACGTGTCCTCCTTCAGGGGGGTGGGTCTGCTCTTGGCCCGGGACCTGGTCCACCTGGACCACCAGACCCTGCTGGGCCTGGGCGTGACCGCCACCGGCCACAGGAAGAGGATCCTGCGATTGGTCACTCACATCACACAGGGGGTGGAGCCTGACGCTACCACCGCCTCTCCCCCTCCCCCGCCCCCTCACCGCGACCGCTGCCAATCAGTGACGGCGCTAGCCGTTAGCGTTAGCTTGGAGGCGCTGAGGAACCGGTCAGCGCCGGACCTGGGCGCCATGCTGGGCCCGGACAACAGGGCGGCGCCGGAGAGACCAGTGCCCCTACCCAGGACTGTCTTCCAGCGCCGCAGGACCTCCCCTCTGCAGGCCCCGCCCCCTCCCCGCAGGCTCTCCCAGGAGGCCTCGCCCCTGGCCACGCCAAGCCCACAAAATGGGGGCGGGGCCGTCCCTCCAGTCCCTCCCAGGATGAGCCATGGCCCGTCCCTGCCTCCGCCCCCGCCCCCAGCCCTGGCCCCGCCCCCTCCTGGGTCGCCTGGCGGAGGAGGGGTAGAGGGGGGGGTGCAGATGGTCTCCAACGACCTCTACTGGGGGGCCTCTACTGGAGCCAGGGGGTACTGCAGCCAGCAGGTGGCTCCGCCCACTCCGCCCAGACAGCTGGACAGGAAGCCAGAGAGGAACAGGTGAGGTCTACTGGGTGGTGGCGCCCCCTGGTGGCGGCCTCCTGCTGCAGGGTTCCTCACCTCTGTGTTTGTGTGTGTGTGTTGGTTTACAGCACTTTGAGTAATTTTTCCTCCGGGTCGACCAGAGGTGAGTCTCTGCTGCCGCCCACTTCCTGTATGACACCTCTAACCTGCCGCCCACTTCCTGTATGACAACTGTAACTACCACCCACTGCCTGTTTGACCCTTCCTACCTGCCGCCCACTTCCTGTTTGACACCTCTAACCTGCCGCCCACTTCCTGTCTGACAACTGTAACTACCACCCACTTCCTGTTTGACCCTTCCTACCTGTGGCCAACTTCCTGTTTGACTGCGGTAACTACCACCCACTTCTTGTTTGACCCGTCCCACCCGCCGCCCACTTCCTGTCTGACAACTGTAACTACCACCCACTTCCTGTTTGACCCGTCCCACCCGCCGCCCACTTCCTGTTTGACACCCACTTCCTGTTTGACACCTGTAACTACCACCCACTTCCTGTTTGAGCCGTCCCACCCGCCGCCCACTTCCTGTTTGACACCCACTTCCTGTTTGACACCTGTAACTTCCACCCACTTCCTGTTTGACCCTTCCCACCCGCCGCCCACTTCCTGTCTGCCCCCCCAGCCTCCACTGATGACCCTGAGGAGGAGATCAGCCCGTACTGTGAGACCGTCTTCCACAGCAGCAGGAGTCCCGCCCGCCTCCAGGTGAGACCCCTCCCCGCCGTGGCTCCGCCTACTCAGGTCAGACCGCCCCCTAACGTCTCTGTGTCCCCTTCACCCCGCAGGTGGAGCAGCAGAGGGGGGAGGAGGGGAAGGGAGCAGAGGATCATGGGTAAGTCAGTCAGCAGGTTCCACCTCAGCAGCAGCAGCAGCAGTACTAGCGCCCCCTTGTGGCAGCGCTCTCTGACCTCTGTGTGATATAACGCCCCTCCCCTCCTGCAGGAGGCGCTCCGGGGACTCCCTAGGCTACAGCCTGCTGGGTGCAGAGGCTGCGGCTCACCGCTGCCCCCCGGAGGCCGAGGACGAGCTCACCATCTCGCCCTACGCCTGCTACGATGCCTCGCTGGGCGACAGAGCCCCGCCCATCATCAGCGGTTGGCTGGACAAGCTGTCTCCACAGGGGTGCGTTTGATTCGTCCACCTTCATCTCACCCGCTGACGGGGTTTAGCACACTCCAGCTAGCGCTAGCCAGAGACGGCTGGTTGGATGGTACCACTGGTCAGTCAGGGTTCAGGCTGGACATAGAGTTAGCGCTACATGCTAACGTGCTAATAAAGCGCTGTTACTTCTTGCATTTTTCTGAATTAGAAACTACACACACACACACACACATGTGACCACTGCTTCTTGAAGGAGGTGTTTGGACCTCAGGCGAGCTGCTGGTCGAGAGTTCAACTCCAGAGGTTCTAGAAAGAACCTTCAGGCCTGCAGCAGTTCTTCAGGTTCCTCCGGAGGTTACTGAGGAGGTTCCTCAGGGGGTTCCCAAGGAGGTTCTTTATGTGGTTCCTCACTGGGTTCCTCAAGTTGCTCTTCATGTGGTTCCTCAGGATGTTCTTGAGGAGGTTCCTCAGGTGGTTCCCAGGAGGTTCCTGAAGTTGTTCTTCAGGTGGTTCCTCAGGAGGTTCCTTAGGGGATTCCCAAAGACGTTCCTCAGGAGGTTCCTCAAAACGTTCCTGAGGGGGCTTCCTCATGTCGTTCTTCAGGAGGTTCCTCAAAAGGTTCCTCAGGAGGTTCTTGAGGAAGCTCCTGAGGAACCTCCTTGCGAGATGCCCAGGAGCTCCTGGAGGTCTTAGCTGATTGTTGACTGATGCTCCAGTGTTCCTTGTTCTTCAGGACTCCCAGGTCAGCGCTGACTCACCTGCTCAGTCTCCTCCTCTCTGCTCCTCTCTGCACCTCCTCCTCCTCCTTCTTCCTGAGGAGCTGCCTCGTCTCCTTCCTCTCCCCCTTCTCTTGGTCCTCCACTCGGTGTGTTTTCTTCTTCTTCTTCTTCTTCTTCTCGTCTGCTCCACCAGCCTGGTGTCCTCTGAGCGAGGCCTCTGATTGGCTGTTGCTCTGACCCTGCAGGAACTACGTCTTCCAGAAGCGCTTCGTCAAGTTCGACGGCAAGAACCTCATGTACTTCGGCAACGACAAGGTGAGAAGACCTGTCAGAGCCCAGAGCACCTGCTGGAGCTGGAGCTGGAGGTCACATGTCCCTCTGACCTTCTCTCCTGCCCTCCCCCAGGACGCCTACCCCAAGGGAGTGATCCCATTGGCTGCCATCCAGATGGCCCGCCCAGCCAAGGAGAACAAGTTTGAGGTCGTCACCAGCCAGAGGATCTTTGTCTTCAGGACCGATGAAGGTGATGATGATGATGATGATGATGGTCATGATGATGATGATGATGATGATGATGATGATGATGATGATGATGATGATGATGGTCATGATGATGGTCATGAAGGTGATGATGAGGTTGATGAAGGTGATGATGATGATGAAGGTGATGATGATGATGATGATGATGGTCATGAAGGTGATGATGGTGATGATGATGGTGAAGTTGATGTTGATGATGATGATGATGATGATGATGATGATGAAGGTGATGATGATGATGGTGGTGATGATGATGATGATGATGATGGTCATGATGATGGTCATGAAGGTGATGATGAGGTTGATGAAGGTGATGATGATGATGGTGATGAAGTTGATGATGATGATGATGATGAAGGTGATGATGATGGTGATGATGATGATGATGATGAAGGTGATGATGATGGTGATGAAGGTGATGATGATGGTCATGAAGGTGATGATGAGGTTGATGAAGGTGATGATGATGATGGTGATGATGGTCATGAAGGTGATGATGATGATGATGATGATGATGATGATGATGATGGTCATGATGATGGTCATGAAGGTGATGATGGTGATGATGAAGGTGATGATGAAGGTGATGATGATGGTGATGATGATGATGATGATGAAGTTGATGTTGATGATGATGATGATGATGATGATGGTGATGATGAAGGTGATGATGATGAAGGTGATGATGATGATGATGATGATGAAGGTGATGATGATGAAGGTGATGATGATGATGATGATGAAGGTGATGTTCCTCTGCAGTGCTGCGGCGCCGCTGGCTGGTCACGCTGCAACAACACGTCCAGGACCAGCTGGCGTTCGGGCGGCGCCGCTTCGGTCCGGGTCGCCACTGCCAGAAGCACGGCGTCCTGGAGCTGAAGGGGGTCAAGTCCAAAGTCTATGCCGCCATCAACACCGAGCAGATCTGGATCTACAAAAACCAGCAGGTCAGTGTGACGGAGGCCAGGAGGACCTCAGGACCCCTCAAGTCCCCTGAGGGCGACCCCGTTCACCCTCTAAACCAGACCATGTGTGTGTGTGTGTGTGTGTGTGTGTGTGTGTGTGTGTGTGTGTGTGTGTGTGTGTGTGTGTGTGTGTGTGTGTGTGTGCAGTGCTTCAGGAACGGTATCGGCATCACTCTGATCGAGGCTCGTGGCTCCACCATCCGAGACTCCAAACACAAGACCTTCGACCTCATCACCCCCTACAGGATCTTCAGGTAGGTGTAGCGGGAGCCAATCAGAGCGTGCCAGGCTCAGCTGACCCGTGACCTCTGACCCTCAGCTTTACGGCGGAGGGCGAGCGGGAGAAGCGGGAGTGGATGGAGGCCCTGCAGGAAGCCATCGCTGAGACGCTGTCCGACTACGAGGTGGCCGAGAAGGTCTGGTCCAACCGCTCCAACAGGACCTGCGCCGACTGCAAGGCCCCCAACCCAGACTGGGCCTCCATCAACCTGTGTGTGGTCATCTGCAAGAACTGCGCAGGTAGCGCGCACACACACACACACACACACACACACACACACACACACACACCAGCCAGAGGATCTTCGTCTTCAGGACCGATGAAGGTGATGATGATGATGATGATGATGATGAAGGTGACCACAGGCCTCTGGCACCGCCCACATGCCCAAATTTGGAGTCAGACCACCTCCAGGTTTTTGGTTCTCCTGCTGGAGCTTCATGAGCAGCTCAGACACTGTGTGTGTGTGTGTGTGTGTGTGTGTGTGTGTGTGTGTGTGTGTGTGCAGGGCAGCACCGAGGCCTGGGGACGATGGTGTCCAAGGTCCAGAGTCTGAAGCTGGACACCAGCGTGTGGAGCAACGAGATCGTCCAGGTGAGAGAGAACCAGAACCAGAACCAGTCTGACGCCACCTAGTGGCTCAGAGGACCATCACCTGGTGGTAAGAGAGCTGCTGTTACAAATATAAGTGGTCATGTGTGTGTGTCTGTGTGTGTGTGTGTATGTGTGTGTGTGTGTATGTGTGTGTGTGTGTGTGTGTCTCTCTCGCGCTCTCAGCTCTTCATCATGCTGGGGAACGACCGGGCCAACGAGTTCTGGGCGGCCCGGCTGTGTCCGTCGGAGGAGCTGGACAGCGACGCCTCGCCAGAGCAGCGGAGGGACTTCATTACCCAGAAGTACCGAGTGGGACGCTACCGAGTCCAGCACCCCAGCATCAGCAGCCAGGAGGAGCTGCTCAAGGTCCTGACACCTGAACCATCACAGCAGAAACAGTCGTAACAGCAGCAGTAACAGTAACAGTTACAGCAGCAGCAGCAGCAGCAGCAGCAGTGAAAGCAGCAGCAGCAACAGCAGCAACACACCCTCTCCCTGTCTCTCTCACTCTCTCTCTCTCTCTCTCTCCCTCTCTCTGTCTCTCCCTCCCTCTCTCTCTCTCTCTCTCTCTCTCTCTCTCTCCCTCTCTCTCTCTCTCTCTCTCTCTCTCTCTCTCTCTCTCTCTCTCTCTCTCTCTCTCTCTCTCTCTCTCTCTCTCTCTCTCTCTCTCTCTCTCTCCTCTCTCTCTCTCTCTCTCTCTCTCTCTCTCTCTCTCTCTCCTCTCTCTCTCTCTCTCTCTCTCTCTCTCTCTCTCTCTCTCTCTCTCTCCTCTCTCTCTCTCTCTCTCTCTCCCTCTCTCTCTCTCTCTCCCTCTCTCTCTCTCTCTCTCTCTCTCTCTCTCTCTCTCTCTCTCTCTCTCTCTCTCTCTCTCTCTCTCTCTCTCTCTCTCCCTCTCTCTCTCTCTCTCACTCTCTCTCTCCCTTCCTCCAGGTGCTTTGCTCGGCCGTCTCAGACCAGACGCTCCTGAAGACGGTGACCCGGATCTTCTCGGAGGCGGAGTCAGCTCGGCCCGCCGAGCGGCCCAACGGCTGCGGACAACACCACCACCACCACCTGCTGGACCACTGCAGCGCTGCAGGTCCCAGTCCAGCCGCAGGTCCCCAGTTGGCGTCCCTGTTCTCCCTCTAAACCAGCCCGTGTGTGTGTGTGTGTGTGTGTGTGTGTGTGTGTGTGCCCCAGACCCTGGTGTGTACGATGAGATCATGCAGCCAGTTCTCCACTCTGGCTTCCTCTACAAGACCGCTGCCCACCACCGGGGGACGCTGTCCAGGAAGACCAGAGAAGGTGACTGATTGACGGACTGCTGATTGGCTGCTGGCTGAGTCAGCTGACCAGCACACTGACAGACCCAGTGCGTCTGTGTGTGTGTCTGCAGACTTCCAGAGGTTCTGGTGCTCGGTGGACCACTCGCTGCTGCTGTACGAGTCGGAGGGCTCGGCAGAACCGGTCCTGCGGATCAGCGCCCAGGACGTGGTGTGTGTGGGTGTCAGTCGGCCCGACAGCGCCACCAACAGCAGCAACAACAACAATGGCTTCATCAACAGGTCGGTCCCTGCGGTCTGGGTTCCTGTGGTCCCGGCTCCTGTGTTCCGTGGTCCCGTGACCCGGGTTCCTGTGGTCCCGGCTCCTGTAGTCTTGGTCCCTGCGGTCTGGGTTCCTGTGGTCCCGGCTCCTGTGACCCGGGTTCCTGTGGTCCTGGTCTCTCTGACAGTTCTGCTGGTTCTGTTCCTGGCAGGTTCCGCTACACCTTCGACCTGTACCTGTGCTCGGAGAAGCTGCACCACTTCGGCGTGGAGACGGCCGACGCCTTGCACAGCTGGACCCGGTCCATCGGGAAGGTCTGGCTTGGTTCCTGAGTTAGCCCCTCCACCACCCCTGACCGCCGACCTCTGACCTCTGACCTCTGACACCGCAGGCCGTGACACCGCTCAGCTGCCACTGCCTCCTGACCCGGGAGTTTGAGCGGGTGGGTCTGCTGCGGTACCGGGCCATGCTGGACCCGGGTCACTGGAAGGAGGCCTTCTTCGTCCTGCAGAGGTCCAACCTCTTCATCTGCCCGCGGACCGACGGCGCCGCCGAGGACATCATCAACCTCAACCGGCTGCAGGAGCTCAGTCAGTCCCCGCCCACCGCCTCTTCTTCTGGGTCTGCCGGTTCTGGTTGGGTCCGGCTCACCTGTCAGTCTGTGTTGAAGGTGTCACCTCGGAGATGGAGAACCACGAGAAGAGGGACGTCCTGGTTCTGGTGGAGAAGGGAAGGTGAGACTGCAACCGACCCGACCCGACCCGACCCGACCCGCTGCCGGTCCTCACGCTGCCCCTCCGTCTCCCCGCTCAGAACGCTCCACCTGCAGGGCTTGGCCCGGTCCGACTTCGACCTGTGGTATCGGGACATCCAGCAGGCGGCGGGCGGCCGAGGAAACACCCTGAGGGAGCAGCAGCTGAGCAGGAACGACATCCCCATCATCGTGGACAGCTGCCTGGCCTTCATCACCCAGTACGGTAAGAACCGAACCGACCAGGCCCACCCCACCTGTCCTGACCCAACCCCCCCCCCCCGTCCCGACCCAACCTGACTCCAACCCGTACTGGTCTACATCACCCAGTACGGTAAGAACCGAACCGACCAGACCCACCCCCCGTCCTGACCCAACCCAACTCCCCCCCCGTCCCGACACAACCTGACTCCAACCTGTACTGGTCTTCATCACCCCACCCAACCTGACCCATACTGGCCCCCACCTGTCCTGGCCTTCATCACCCAGTACGGTAAGAACCGAACCGACCAGACCCACCCAATCCATCCCCAACCCAACCTGACTCCAACCCATACTGGCCCCCACCCTCACACCTTCTGAGTGTGCTCCTTAGGTCTGGGCCATGAGGGCGTCTACAGGAAGAACGGGGCCAAGTCCAGGATCAAGGTCCTGATGGACGAGTTCCGCAGAGACGCTCGGAACGTGAAGCTGCGGATCGGAGAGCACTTCATCGAGGACGTGACCGACGTCCTCAAGCGGTTCTTCAGGGAGCTGGAGGACCCGGTCTTCATGGCCGAGCTGCACCCGCTGTGGCAGGACGCAGCCAGTGAGTCCAGCCCGCCTCCTGGTCCGGGCAAGCACACTTGCTGTACCGTCTGGTTCACCAGGGTTCACCAGGTTCTGGTTCACCTGGTTACTGTTTCCTCCCCCCTAGAGACCCCAGTGAGGAGCCAGAGGTTAGACCGCTACAAGGAGATCATCCGCAGCCTCCCCCGGGTCAACAGAACCACTCTGGCTGCCCTCATCAGCCACCTGTACAGGTGAGTCACCTGGGAGGTTCCAGGTCCGGTTCCAGGTCACGTTCAAAGACAGGTCCCAGGTCAGGTTCAAGGTCCAGTCACAGATCTGGTTCCAGGTCTGGCTCCACAGGAGCACTGTAGCTGAGGGACCAATCAACCAGAACTAGGTTCTGCTGGGCCTTTGTCAAGGTCCCCAGCAGGGGGCACTAAACCCAACTGAACCCTGCCTGATGGAGCCCAGTAGAAGATCCTGGTCCTTTGCCCCCCTCAGGATCCAGAAGTGCGCCGACCTGAACCAGATGTGCACTAAGAACCTGGCGCTGCTCTTCGCTCCCAGCCTCTTCCAGACCGACGGCAAGGGAGAGCACGAGGTGAAGATCATGGAGGACCTGATCGACCACTACCTCCACGTCTTTGATGTGAGCAGCACCTCAACCACCTCCACCACCACTGCTCCACTTCCTGTCTGGGCAGGAAGTGACGCTGACCACTGTGATTTCAGATTGACGAGGAGCATCAGAGCCAGCTGGAGCTGGAGGTCAACCTCATCACCTCCTGGAAAGACACGCAGGTACCACACGCAGCCTGCAGGGGGCGCCGTCCCACTGCTGGAGACTGCTGACCCACTGTGTGTGTGTGTGTGTGTGCAGCTGTCCCAGGCTGGGGACCTGATCATGGAGGTCTACCTGGAGATGAAGATCCCTGACTGCTGCGTCACTCTGAAGGTCCACCTCCGCCTCCACGCACCACCACAGCCTGTGTGCGTTCACGCCGTGACCCCTGACCCCTGACCCCTGCAGGTGTCGCCCACCATGTGCGCCGAGGAGCTGACCAACCAGGTGCTGTTCATGAGGAACGTCCCGGCCGGAGACCGAGACATCTGGATGACCTTCGAGGCCGTGGAGGACGGAGAGCTGGGTGAGAGGGGGAGGGGCTGAGGGGAGGAGTCTGAGGGAGGTGGGAGCAGCCACTTATTGACTGCTGCTGCTGCTGTGTTGCAGAGCGGCCCCTGCACCCCAAGGAGAAGGTTCTGGAACAGGCGCTGCAGTGGTGCCACCTCAGGGAGCCCAGCTCGGCCTACCTGCTGGTCAAGAAGGTCCCCAGGGGCGAGGGGCTGAGCATCCTCACCTGTAGGTGGCGCTGCGGACACACCGACTGTCTGACCGTCTGTCCGTCTGCCCACCTGTCCACCTGTGTGTGTGTCCAGCCTACCAGAGTGACATCATCAAGGTGGGGCTGCTCAGGTGTCGTGAGGAGCCTCCCAAGCTGCTGCAGGGAACCCGCTTCCAGGAGAGGACCTTCCAGATCAAGGACCGCAAGCTGCTGCTGCTCAAGGACAAGAAGGTAGGTGGCTCCTGATTGGCTCCCTGGCCGAAGCCCCGCCCTCCCTGGCTGAAGCCCCGCCCCACCCCCTGTGCTGTGCTCCTCCAGAGCATCAAGCCGGAGAAGGAGTGGCCCCTCAAGTCCATGAAGATCTACATCGGCATCCGCAGGAAGCTCAAGGCCCCCAGCAGGTGACGCCCGTCAATCGCCAGGCCCCGCCCACTGAGGGAGGTCGGGGGCGGAGACGGTGTTGTGGTGACAGCAGCTCTTTTCTCTCTCTCTCTCTGTCTCCCCCTGCAGGTGGGGCTTCACCGCCATGTCGGACAAGCACCAGCTGTAAGTACTGCACTACAGGGCGCCCCCTGCTGGGTGCAGGTGAGCACAACACCCAGCAGGGGGCGCCCTGGAGCACAACATCAAGGTGCCATCGCTGCGTGTTGCTGGGTGTTGCTCGGTGTCGCCCCTGCTGGGTGTTGCTGCATGTTGCTCGGTGTCGCCCCCTGCTGGGTGTTGCTGCATGTTGCTCGGTGTCGCCCCCTGCTGGGTGTTGCTGCATGTTGCTCGGTGTCGCCCCCTGCTGGGTGTTGCTGCATGTTGCTCGGTGTCGCCCCCTGCTGGCTGCCTGACTCTCTCCCTCCTGCAGGTTCCTGTGCTGCAGCCGTGAGGCCGAGCTGTGGGACTGGATCGCCTCTTTGCTCTGCGCCCAGGTCCGACCCCCCAGCCTCCACCCTCAGCTCCACCCACCTGAAGCCCCGCCCACCTCACCCTATCCTCCCTCCCTGTCTCCCGCCTCAGAACCGTGACCCCGCCCCCCCGGTGCTGCGCCGCCACTCGTCCTCCGACATCTCCAAGCAGAAGTTCGGCACCATGCCGCTGGTGCCCATCAGAGGGGACGAGAGCAACAGCAGCATGCTGTCGGCCAATCAGACGCTGGTGAGTGAGTGAGGCCACACCCCCCTCCCACCTGAGAGTTAACGTCAAAGAAACACTCAAGTCAAAAAAAAAAACTCTACTCTAGTGCGGCAACAAAGTGTCTGTACTCCCTGACCTCTGACCTCTGACCTCTGACCTCAGTGTGTGTGTGTGTGTGTGTGCTTGTCGTTTCCTGCAGAGGAAGCTGCACGACCGGAGGACCCTCTCCATGTACTTTGTGAGTATTGCTGCCGCTGCTGCCCCCTGCTGGCGGTGCTGGTGG
This sequence comes from Thamnaconus septentrionalis, assembly GCA_009823395.1. NCBI lineage: Eukaryota > Metazoa > Chordata > Actinopteri > Tetraodontiformes > Monacanthidae > Thamnaconus > Thamnaconus septentrionalis. The sequence goes on along the minus strand of CM020509.1, from coordinate 596,832 downwards.
TGGCTGACGCCGTCTTCTCCCGCAGCCCATGAAGGCAGCGCGGGACTCGGCGGAGGAGCGCTGCGACTCCCCGGAGCTGCCGGAGCCGCTGTACGAGGAGGTGGGAGACTTCGGCCTGCAGGTGCTCCGCTCGCTCAGGACCAGCTTCCTGTCGCAGGAGGTCAACGACCTCCCGGGGGTCAACGACCTCCAGCCGCAGCAGCAGCAGCACAGGATGCTTCCTGCGAGAGGAGGCCAGGAGGAGGAGGAGGTGGAGAGGAGGTGCAGCACGAAGAGTGGAGGAGGAGGAGGGGAGGAGGTGGAGGAAGGGGAAGAGGAAGAGGAGGAGGAAGGGGACGGGGAGGAGGAGTCCGGCTGGCAGCCTGGGGGGAGGAGCCAGAGGAGGAGGAGGAGGAGGCGGAGGAAGAGGAGGCAGCTGCCGGGGGTCTGCACGCCATCGCAGGAGCTGCTCCTGCAGGAGCTGTCGTCTGCTTTCACCAAGAGGACTGAGGAGGAGGAGGAGGAGGAGGAGGAGCAGGAGGAGCAGAAGAAGAAGGAGGAGCAGGAGGAGGAGCAGCCGTATGATGTCTGAGTCTCCATCAGGAATTAAAGGACTTCCTGCTTCTGATTGGACCGCCCACCCTGTCTGTGAGGTGTTGATTGGCCGGGAGGTCATGTGACCGGTGACATCATCATCAGCATCTGCATCATCATAGTATTTTAATCTGAAGTCATTTAGAAGAACTACTGTATTTTGTAAATCCTGCACAGTCTATTAACACTGTGTGTGTGTGTGTGTGTGTGTGTGTGTGTGTGTGTGTGTGTGTGTGTGTGTGTGTGCCAGTGTGTCTGAAGAAACTGGTGCGAACTGGTTTTAATGGAGACTCGCTGCCGAGTTGCCGCGTTAACTTATTTCATTAAACTCAACGTCGTGGTGTTTCAAAGCTGTGACAGGAAGTGACAGGAAGTGACAGGAAGTGCTTCCCTGGGACTCTGACTGGTCCCAGTTTGTTTGACAGTATATAAGAATTAAAATGTCAGTTTCCACAACCTGCTGTTTGGTTTCTTTCACTTCCTGTTCTCCACTCCACTCCTCCAGGAGACCTGATCAGTACCTGCAGGTACAGCTGTTGACAGCAGGTGGCAGTGGTGACCCGTGTCACCTCTGTGCGCGTGTGTGTGTGAGAGAGAGGGAGAGAGAGAGAAAGTGTAAAAGAGTTTGTTGTGGATGAGGGTGACAAGAATTTCAATTGCAATAAAAAAAAAAAAAATTAATATATTTGGGCCTATATATATTTTACGAGTACATAGTATTGTATATTTATTTATTCGAGTTGGTTTTTTTTTACGTCAACAGTGTGTGGGGTGATTGACGCTCACTCACTCACTCACTCACTCACTCACTCACGCACGGCAGAAAACGATAAGGTTTTTATTTTGAAAGGACGCGGGAGCGGAACTTTTCAACGGCGCTCTTGTTTTGAAGTGCAGAATGCGGAAGTGGTATGTGTGTGAGAGAGAGAAAGAGAGTGAGTGAGCGGCGGTGCAGGGAGGACCGGAGAGAGAGCGAGAGAGAGAGAGAGAGAGAGAGAGAGGAGGACACGCGGACTGAAGAAGAAGAAGAAGAAGAACAACAACAACAACAAACGAGAAGCGTCCAAAGTGGTTTTTTTCTTCTGCTGCTGCTGTCAATAATCGCCTTCCTAAGGCCACGCCCCCTTCAGCTCAGCGCCCAGGTGTGTCTCAGCAGGACAGGTTGGGACAGGTGCGTGTGCTGTGTCTTCACTTCCGGTGCTGCCGCTGCAGTCTTCTCCTGTTGATCAATGATCACATTTTTTCATTATTATTGTTTTTTGTATTTTCTTTTGTTTACTGTGTGGTGTTTCATTAATTGTGCTACTTTGTTTTATTTTCAAATTAAAGGTTTCCATTTCATTCCTCCTGAGCAGAGCAGCAGGCTGTCTTCAGAGGGATGGATGGAAGCGGCTTGGCAGGAAATCCCAGCGCTGCCTCGTCGTCTGGCACACTTCCTGTTGACACACTGCAGCCGTCTGATTGGATCTCAGCCCCTGAGGGGACCGGTAGGCGGAGCCAGGAGCCAGGAGCTCTGCCCGTGTCTCAGGACCAGCAGAGTTTCCCAGGGAACCTTCACAATCCATCAGAGGGTCTTCAGGAACCAGCAGAGAACTCTCGTCTTCCTTCAGGAAATCATCAGGGACCAGACAAGAGCCGTCAAGAACCTGTGGAGAACATCCACCTAGGACTAGAGACGGACCAGAAGCCTCCTGAGAACCTCCAGAGTCCCACAGGAGAGCCAGAGGAGGAGCCACACGTTCCAGTGAGACCAGATCCTCCACCAGAGGAACCAGAACCAGGAGGTTCTCCACCTCCGTCCGGACCAACTTTAACCAGTCAGGAACCCTCAATGTCAGAAGACCAGAACGTGGAAGCTCCTGCTCCACCTACTGGTCCAGGTTCTCACGACCCACCAGGAGACCCTCCACAGCTCCAACCATCTGTAGGGTCTCCAGAACTCGACCCACCAGCAGACCCTGCAGAGCTCCACCCACTAGAGCTCCACCCACCTGGAGACCCTCCAGAGCTCTGCCCACCTGGGGGGTCTCCAGAGCCTCACCTACCTGGAGACCCTCCTCCTCCCACAGGAAGTGACCACCAGAACCGGTCCGAGGTCCCTTCCCCTTCCCCCCAGCAGGCCCCGCCCCCTGCGGCGTCCCCCTCAGGTGAGCCCCGGCTGTGCGGCTTCCTGCTGAAGCTCGGTGGTCCTCTGAAGACCTGGAAGCTGCGCTGGTTCTGCTACGAGGAGCAGAGGAACCAGCTGCTGTACTACCGCGGGCCACAGGACCAGACCCCGCTGGGCCGGGTCGGGCTCAGCGGCGCCACCTTCAGGCCCATGCTGGAGCCCCACAGCAGCAGCAGTTTCAACATCCACACCCCCCAGCGCACCTTCACCCTCAAGGTAGGAGGCCCCCCCGGGAACTCCTGCCCCCCGTCCTGGATCCCCCCCTAACCTGACCTTTGTCCCGCCCCCTCAGGCACTGGACCAGGAGCTGATGTTCTATTGGCTGCAGCAGCTGCAGCTCAAACGCTGGCAGCACCGCCAGTCGACCAGCGGGGGTCCAGACGAGCAGGCTGACCATGGTGAGTGGGTGGCTGGGATCGGTTCTGATTGGGTCTGACTGGTGGTGGTAGTCTGCCACCAGGGGGCAGCAGCAACAGGTGGCGCCAGGAGCTGATTGGCTGCTGGATGCGGTGGGAGGTGACTGCTTTGTTTCCACTTCCTGTTTCCTGCAGATGACTTCCTGCCGGTGAGGACGCCTGTGGGCCTGGTGGGCCAGCAGGCGGCCAACAGCGCCACCCAGAGGGCGCCGCTCGCCAACCTGTCACTCAAACACCCGCTCATCGAGCTCCAGTGAGGCCACGCCCACTTCTCCCATCAGCCCTTGCAGCCACGAGAACCCTGTGACCCTCCTCCTCCTCCTTTTCCCCTTCTACCTCTTCTTCTTGCCCTCCTCCTCCTTCTGTTCCACCTCCTCCTGCTCCTCCAGGAACTTAGTCCACAGCTTGCTGAGGAGAACCTCCTCCTCCTCCTCCTCCTTCTCCCAGGATCTCAGTCGCAGTGTCTTCCACGTGGAGTCGCCACCACCCTGGACTCCGCCCACCGCTACTCACAGCGCCCCCGCAGGTAGCCAGGGGGAGGAGCAGGAGGTGCAGAATCCAACCATCCATCCGTCCAGCAGGAGGAGGAGCGAGACTTCTCCTCCTCTTCTGTCGGTTGGCCGCAGGAGGAAGAAGAGCTCCGGGAAGCTCCTCTCTCCTCACGGAGGCTCCGCCCTCTTCCCCTCCTCCTCCTCCACCTCCTCCACTTCCTCCACGTCCTCCTCCTCCTCCACCACCTCTTTGCGGTTCCGCCTCCAGCAGGACGACATCCTGACGGAGGAGCTCAAGGCCCAGAAGGTCATCCATCATCCATCCATCCATCTTCATCCACCATCCATCCATCCATCCATCCATCATCCATCCATCCATCCATCCATCCACCATCCATCCATCCATCCATCCATCCACCATCCATCCATCATCCAACCATCCATCTTCATCCATCCACCATCCATCCATCCATCCATCCCTCATCCATCCCTCATCCATCCCTCATCCATCTCTCCCTCTCTCTCTCTCTCTCTCTCTCTCTCTGTCCAGGAGGTGCAGGAGCTGCAGAAGGAGGTCGAGAGGCTGAGGGAGAAGAACCGGGCTCGGCAGGAGGTGAGGAGGGGGAGGGGCCGGGGCTTACAGAGGAGGAGGAGGGGCCTGTGTTGATGACATCATCTGTTGCCAGGTGATAGTGAAGCTGTCTGATCAGCTGACCTCCTGCATGGCCAACCAGGAGGCTGCTTCCTGTTCGGCCTTGAAACAGCTGCAGCAGGAAGTGGAGAACCTCAGGGTGAGGAGGACACACACACACACACACACACACACACACACACACACACACACACACACACACACACACACACACGCATGCTTGAAGGCCTCCCCGGTCCGCTGCGTTACGGGGACGATGGTCAATAGTCAGAGTAGGAAGACAGGGACTGTGTGTGTGTGTGTGTGTGCGCGGCCCAGGACGACCTGAAGGCCCACCAGAACCAGAACCGCTTCCTGAACTCGGAGATCTTCCAGCTGACGCGGCTGTGGAGGAGCAGCTCGGAGCAGGAGAAGAACCTGATGGTGAAGGTGAGTCCGCCCCCTCCCCCACCTCTTCCTCCTCCTGGCCCCGCCCACCAGACTGACTGTGATTGGCTGCCAGTGTGCCCACCTGGAGGTCCGCAGCTGCCAGGTGGAGAGGAGCTACCTGGATGTCCTGCAGCCGCTGCTGGAGGCCCAGAACCTGCAGCCGGAGCAGAGGGAGGCCCTGAAGCAGCTGGTAGAGCAGAGCCAGCAGAGGGAGCTGCAGAGCTCAGCCAGGGTCCAGGAGACCAGGTGAGAGCCAGGGGGCGGGGACCAGGGCCAGGGGGAGGAGCCAGCCATCCATCTATCGTCCTCCATCTATCATTTTCCATCGTCCACACACAGTTCCAGCAGGGGGCACTGTAGCAGGTCTTGATGTCTCCACAGGGACCAGTACGACCAGTACGGCTTCAAGCTGGTGCCGGACTATGAGTTGGGCGACCTGAGGCTGCTGGCCCGGATCCAGGCCCAAGAGCTCCAGGAGATCCAGGCCCAGCAGATCCAGGCCCAGGAGATCCAGGAGATCCAGGCCCAGCAGATCCAGGCCCAGCACATCCAGACCCTGGAGATCCTCTCCCAGGAGGAGGCCCTCCAGCGCCTCCGGCTGGAGCGCTGGGCCCAGTACCTGGCGGGCCGGCCAGACCAGGACCTGGGGACCGGGCCGGAGCTCAAGGCCCTGCTGAGGGCCGGCATCCCCCCCAAGTATCGGGCCCGGGTCTGGAGGTGGATGGTCCGGACCAGGACCAGGACTGTTGGGGAGCTCTGCCGACAGAGCTACCAGCAGGTGGGTGGAGCCACACACAACCACACACACACACACACACACACACACACAGGCTCAGTGCTCAGTGTCGCCCCCCCAGCTGTGCCAGAAGATCCAGACGGCTCCTCTTCCGGCCTCCAGGCAGATCGACCTGGACCTCCACCGAACCCTGACAGCCAATCAGCACTTCTCCTCGCCCTCTAGCCCCGCCCACCAGCAGCTGCGACGCATCCTGCTGGCCTTCTCCTGGAGGAACCCTGCCATTGGCTACTGCCAGGGGCTCAACAGGTAGCGCCGTGGTCATGGAACTGTGGTCATGTGACCTTTGTGTGGTCATGTGACTGTAAATGTGTGGTGTATGTCTTGGTCCTGGTGGTCCTGCTGATCCTGCTGGTCCTTGGGGTCCAGGCTGGCTGCAGTGGCCCTGCTGGTCCTCCAGGAGGAGCAGGAGGCCTTCTGGTGCCTGGTGGCGGTGGTGGAGGCCATCCTGCCTCAGGACTACTACACCTCCAACCTGGTGGCCTCGCAGGTCAGAGACACGCCCACCTGGTGGGGGGAGGGGCTCCAGGTGAGCAGGTGAGCAGGTGTCTCTGTGGGCCTGCAGGCGGACCAGCGGGTGCTGAAGGACTTGGTGGAGGAGAAGCTGCCCCGGCTGGCGGCCCACCTGGTCCAGCACGGCGTGGACGTGACCCTGGTGACCTTCCACTGGTTCTTGGTGGTCTTCGTGGAGAACCTGCCTGGACACGTGCTGCTGCCGCTGTGGGACGCCTTCCTGTACGAGGGCTCCAAGGTGTGTGTGGAGGAGGAGTGGGCGGGGCTAAAGCAGGTGTGGCTGCAGTGGGCGGGGCTGTCAGGTGGTCTTCAGATGAGGTGGGCGGTGCTAACTCAAGGGGGCGGGGCTGTGTCAGGTGGTCTTCTGGTGAGTTGGGCAGGGCTAATTAAAGGGGGCTGGGCTGTGTCAGGTGGTCTTCTGGTGAGTTGGGCAGGGCTAACTAAAGGGGGCGGGGTTGTGTCAGGTGGTCTTCAGGTACGCCCTGGCGCTGCTCAAGTACAAGGAGGCGGAGCTGCTGCGGCTGCACGACGCCTCGGACCTCTACCACTTCCTGCGCTTCTTCCCCAGGACTGTGACTGACAGCAGGTAGGATGACAGAGCCACACTGCCCCCTGGTGGTGGTGGTGGAGGCTACACACTCACACACACATACACATTTTATGTCCAATTGGGATTATCATCGTTTACCAGCCAAGTGTGGACCTAAAGATCTAGTTCTTTAGGAAATGCATAAAATCAATATAAACATTCATGTGGAGGCCACAGAAGTCACAGAATTACTTGAAATTAGATTTTTTATTTTTTTATATATATATTTTATATATATTTTACCAATATATATATATATTTTACTCAAACAAGTGTTTACACCAAAACCACACAGTTTCTGAGATGCTCTCCAGGTTGGATCAGTTTGAAAACGCCCCCTGCTGCCCGGCTTCATGTAAACGCCAAAACTGATCATTTTTGGAAACGCTGTTGTCACAACTCAAAACATTTTAGACATGAAATGAACTTGATTTAAAGCATCTCCTAGTGGGACCTGTGTTATGTCTCCAGTCGCATAGGTAAGTATACACACACACACACACACACACACACACACATGACAATGGTAATGATGGTGATGATGATGATGATGATGAGGGTGTCGCCCCCTGCAGGCGCCTGGCCTGCTTGGCCTTCAGGGACATGAACCCATTCCCGGGCCGCCTGCTGAGGAGCCGTCGTGCGCTGCACCTGCAGCGCCTGCAGGGGGAGCTGAAGGAGCTGGAGCAGCAGCAGCAGAGGGACCTGGTGGTGGAGCGGGCTGAGCGCCGGGACAAGGAGCTGGGAGCAGCGGGAGGGGCCAGCGAGGACGACGACCTCTGACCTCCAGAGCAGTAGGTCTCATAGCTCAGTTGCTTGACTCAATCAAATGACTCAGTTGAATGAAACTGTAACATGATTCAGTCGCACTGTTCACTTGCACGACTCAATATAGCCATGCACAGTCCTCAGCTCAGTTGACTCAGTCGCGTAAGTCAGTTGCATGAGTCAATCTCATGACTCAATCACACGGCGGACTTCAAACAGGAAAAAACAACAAGTTTATTGTTTACACGGTGAAATCTTACATTTAAAATAATAATTATTGTTATTTTTTGGTTTCCTTTTTTTTTAGCCTTACTCTTACCACACACACACAGTACACACACAAACCATGTGTCACACTGCTACGTATAAACCACCTACTGTAATCAAAATAAATGTACATTGAGTCTGATGATATTAGACTGGGTTATTAAAGAGTGGTTGGAGGCTGGCTCCCTCTGGTGGTAAAAGTAAGAATTGCATGTCAAACCCATCAATGTATTTCGATGTTCTATTTCCCTCTCTTGGTAAAACTGATACATTAAAATCAATCAATCATCCTCTTCTACATATGTTGGTGCCCCATGTGAGGCGATTTAGACAAACGTGAACAATTTTTCTTTGATAAATCAGTCAAAAAGTGATGGAAGATCCAGCGGTCACCACCCACGGCACCAAAGCCACTAGAAGGTTTTAGTGGTTGTTCATTTACAGGTAAAAACAGTTCATAGAAGAAGAAAACAGTGAGAAGACATAAAAAATGTTATTAAGACATGAGACAAAAAATCATTCCTGTAAAACTTCCTGAAAAAAAGATTTTCATCTTTCAAATCCAAGTGGCGTCTAAAAATTGCAGGGCTTGTTGATGAAGATGATGGTTGTGTTTATTTTGGGAGCTGATCTGACAGTAGTTCACGCCAAAGCCCTCACACTCATCTCCACCCAGCCACCACTAGATGGCACGCCCCTCTTCACTCTCCTCAGCTCCATGGCCCAGTCACCAATTGAGGTCCAACTGATCGTCCTCAACATCCAAACATCACGTACAGCTGTAGAGAGAAGAAGAGACAGCAGGAGTCAGGACTCACAGTCTCAGTCCTTGAACGCATCATCACAGAGACGTTCACTGTTCCTAGAGACCATGGATTCACTGCTGAGAATAACCAGACTCTCAGTCACATCTGGACATTTGAAGTCCCTGCAACATGCGACAGTCATGTGACCACGGAGTGTTGGACTGATACTGAGCCGTGATGAAGATGAACTGATCAATAATTTAGTCCTGAACTGAGAGAAGAAACAGTTTGGCAGCAAATGTTGGATAAATGAGGAGCAGTGTCTCTGGCTCTCAACTGCACTCTGGACTTCCTGTGGACATCAACATCTCCACAGCAACTTAATCACATGACCGCAACCAAGCCACCTGATTGGCTGACTTTCACCATCCTCCCCCACCAGTTTTCCTAAGGTAGAGTTTTACTGGGTCTACTGGGAATACTGGATCTTTGCCGTGTGATAAGTGTGTTTGGTGCTGAAACGATCATCCATTGGATCTTAACCAGTACTGACCTTAGAGTCTCCAGTTTATAGTCTTTGCTGCTGACAAGATCCCTTAGTGGCTTCACTGCTGAATCCTGCAACTGGTTGTTACTCAGGTCCAGGTGTCTGAGGTGGGAGGGGTTGGACTTCAGAGCTGAGAGCAGCCAATCACAGCTGACCTCTGACAAAAAGCACCCCTCCAATCTGAACAGAGAATAAATAATGGATTTGTTTTGTTTGTGTCACTACAACAACAACTACTACTAATAGTCTCCAGTTTTTGTTTTAATAGTTGCTCATTAAAATTCCAGTTAAGCTGCTACTTTCTCCTCCTGTCTTTGAGAATAAACTGGGAAACCAAGAAAAAAAATATTGAGGGAAATGTCTTGTGTGTGTGTGTGTGTGTGTGTGTGTGTGTGTGTGTGTGTGTGTGTTTGGTTTTGTGTGACACAAAGTATTTTTAGTTAAAAAAAATTATAAAACAATGACATTTAAAGAAGCACAATAAGATGAAGTGTTGCAGAGTGAAGAGGGTGACCTGACCTCAGAGTCTCCAGTTTACAGTCTGGACTCTGCAGAAAACCACTCAGCAGCTTCACTCCTGAATCTTTCAGCCTGATGTTCCTACTCAGGTCCAGGTGTCTGAGGTGGGAGGGGTTGGACTTCAGAGCTGATGCCAGCCAATCACAGCTGACCTCTGACAAATTGCATGTCTCCAACCTGAATAGAGAATAAATGATGGATATTGTTGAAGTGGTCAGATGGTTGAAGGACTGGACAGACATGATGTTCAGACACTGGAAAGCATCAGGAAGCTCATTGGATGAATGGACCGCTGAAGTGGGAAAGGTTGTTGCGTATGAAAAACCTCCAAGACGACTGATGTGTCACAAAATATAGACACAAGTGGAGCAGATACACCTCAACTATGAGCACATGAGGAAAGTCAATACACTCATGACAAGTCTGCTCTTTGTGAACCAGTGCATTATTTGGATTTATTGTATTTTGTTGTGGAATGTTTATTTCTTATTGCAAAGCCACATGGGCTGAGTTGATGAGCTCCCTCTGGTGGTGGTGTGTTGAGGGGTTGTTGGAAGTGTTTCGCGTCAGTGTGTTCAGTCAACCATCGTTCATGAACTGGTTGATATTTTGGGGCAACGTGAAATAAACACACTGTATTTCTGCTTGATGAACATTGTTGTGAAGGCCTTCATTCTGCCGTTTGTGAACGGCGCTCTGCCACAGTGTCACTTGCTTCAAGAATTGCCAGATTTCATAGAAAACCCACCAGAACACACCACAAAAGGTGGGAAAAAACCCTCAATGTGGCAACAGCAGCCACCACAGTCACACCACTGTCATCAAAATGTGAAAGAAGCCTGGAGGCAAAAACCAATGAAGGCAGCAGCAACTAGTTGAGATGCTGCTATGTCCACCATTAATACATCTTGGTATGAAAATAGTTTATGAAAAGGTCAGTGAAGATCCAGGTGGGGAAAACGTATGAATACTACTACTGCTGCTATTCTCATGTTTTTGTTTCAATAGTTGCTCATTAAAAGAGCAGTTGAGAAGCAAGTTTCTCCTCCTGTCTTTGAGAATAAACTGGGCAATCTTTAAAAAAATTGTAGAGGGAAATGTTTAATAATTTTGTGTGTGTGTGTGTGTGTGTGTATTTGGTTAGTTTATTTCACACACACAAAGAATATTTTTCTTAAAAACAATGACATTTCAAGAAACACAATAAGATGAAGTGTTGCAGAGTGAAGAGGGTGACCTGACCTCAGAGTCTCCAGTTTACAGTCTGGAATCCGCAGAAAACCACTCAGCTCCTTCACTAATAGATCCTTGAGCGGGTTCTTACTCAGGTCCAGGTGTCTGAGGTGGGAGGGGTTGGACTTCAGAGCTGAGGCCAGCCAATCACAGCTGTCCTCTGACAAACTGCACTTCTCCAACCTCAATAGAGAATAAGTGAAGGATATTGTTGAAGTGGTCAGATGGTTGAAGGACTGGACAGACATGATGTTCAGACACTGGAAAGCATCAGGAAGCTCATTGGATGAATGGACTGCTGAAGTGGGAAAGGTTGCTGCGTATGAAAAAACCTCCAAGACGACTGATGTGGCACAAAATATAGACACAAGTGGAGCAGATACACCTCAACTATGAGCACATGAGGAAAGTCAATACACTCATGACAAGTCTGCTCTTTGTGAACCAGTGCATTATTTGGATTTATTGTATTTTGTTGTGGAACGTTTATTTTTTCTTGCAAAGCCACATGGGCTGAGTTGATGAGCTCCCTCTGGTGGTGGTGTGTTGAGGGGTTGTTGGAAGTGTTTCGCGTCAGTGTGTTCAGTCAACCATCGTTCATGAACTGGTTGAACACATTAACAGGAGGTATAAAGAGGAGGGAGGGCGACTTACAGGTGGGTGGAATGGTGTTGGGATATGTTTCAGTTAGTTGTTTTCTTGTGTTGCGCTGTGTTAAGCTTCTTCATTTTTTTTGTATGCTCGTGTTTACATGATCCTAAAAAATGTGACATTTATTTGTGTGAGCAACTTTTTTTTTGAATTGTTGAAATGACACATGGAAAATATATCTTAAGTTTGTTACATGGAACTGCAGGGGTCTTCAACGGTTTGAAAAGGTCGAACAAGTAATGACTAACTTAACAGATATGGACTCTAAAATTATATTTCTGTAAGAGACACATTTAGTGGAAGAGGATGAAAAAATTGTTAGGAGAAGGTGGCATGGTAATGTATTTACAGCAGCATTTTCTTTACGGTCAAGAGGAGTGATGACTCTAATACATGAATCAGTTCCATTTTCTGTACACAATATTATTAAAGACAAGAAGGGTAGATATTTGATAATTCAAGGATCTATGTTACTAGAAAATCTAAATTTGGTTCACGTGTATGGTCCTAACTCAGATGACCCAGGGTTCTATGAGGAACTGTTCCTGTTGCTCTCAAAACTACCGGGCCAATATATAATTGCTGGGGACTTCAATTGTACTCTTGATCCAAGCTTGGATAGGTCGACAGGAGTAGACCATTCTCATAGCAACAGCAACCATAAAAAGATTCATGACAGATTTAAAAGTGCTTGACATTTGGAGATTATTAAACCAAAAAATCAAGGTTTGCTCCTGTTACTCTGCAACTTTCCAAACGTATTCGCGGATTGATTATTTTTTAATTTCTGTTGTTTTATTCTCAAAGGTAAAAAATCGCTTTTATGATGATATTGTCATTTCAGACCATGCTCCGTGTTGTTTAGTATTTAGGGAGGAAACTATCTGCTGATCCACCTAGATGGAGATTTCAACATAAGTGGTTGCAGGACGAGGAGTTTGTCAATTATATAGGAAAGCAAATAGATGATTTTTTTCAAATAAATACCAAAAAAAAACTTCAGCATGTACAAAGTGGGATGCCTTTAAAGCATTTCTAAGAGGTCATATCATCAGTTATATAGGTTATAAGTCTAAAAAAGCAAGGCAGTATAAGCTTCATCTAGAAAACAAAATAAAATATATCCAAAAGAAAGTTTTTGAAAAAAGTGATCTTGAAGCTGAAAAGGAATTATTGCTTTTAAGGGCAGAATATGAGAAAACAAGCAAGCTTCAAAGCAGCATTCAGCCTTTTAAGGTAGAAACAGAAGTTTTGTGAACAAGGCGATAGAGCAGGAAAATTATTAGCATGGCAAATCAAACAGCTAGAGGCTAAAATATCAATAACATCAATAGCTGACAAAGGCCAGACATTAATAAACCTGAAAGATATCAATGACGCCTTTAAGGATTATTATCAGAAACTATATGAAGCTGAAAATAATTGCAATTTACAGGATGTGAATATTGCTTTAAACAGGCTAAATATCCCAGTCATTCTAAATGATGTCAAAGAAGGCTTAAATTTAGAAATAAGTAAAGAGGAAATAGTGTCGCAGAGTGAAGAGGGTGAACTGACCTCAGAGTCTCCAGTTTACAGTCTGGACTCCACATAAAAACACGCAGCTCCTTCAATCCTGAATCCTTCAGCTGGTTCTGACTCAGGTCCAGGTGTCTGAGGCGGGAGGGGTTGGACTTCAGAGCTGAGGCCAGCCAATCACAGCTGTCTTTTGACAACTTGCATCTTGTCAATCTGAATAGAGAATAAATGATGGAGAGTCATAGTCAGTGCTCTTCAGCTCCATGTGTTGATGCTCCATATTCCTCTGCTCTGATGATTATTTTCCTGTGTGTCAGTGAACAAATGTTTTTAAAATGATCAACTTTAATACTGATCCATCCATCTTCTATACCTGTTTACTCCATTATTGATATTAATGTTTAATGTGAAGATAAGTAAGGTTTTAACCCAGAAGATGTTTGACATGATGACAGTGAACTGACCTCAGAACCTCCAGTTTACAGTCTGGACTCTGCAGAGAACCACTCAGCTCCTTCACCCCTGAATCCTGCAGCTGGTTGTCACTCAGGTCCAGCTCTCTGAGGTGGGAGGGGTTGGACTTCAGAGCTGATGCCAGCCAATCACAGCTGACCGCTGACAACCAGCAGCTTGTCAATCTGCATAAAGAATAAATGATGGAGAGTCAATGTCAGTTCTATTCAGCTCCAGGTGTTAATGATCCACTTTCTTCTGTTCGTATCACTAAGTGATTTACTAAAATTACTCTTTGTTACTGTGGATCATCATCATGTCAACATTGCAAACACACCACCACACCTAAACCCACATCAATGACACTGTCTGAGTCCGTCTGCAACTAGCAGTGGTAATAATCTTGAGAAAAGATGGCTCTCCAAGACGGCGCTGCATGAGTGGCAGCTAGTTACAGCAGCTCTGTCCTTCCTTCTTTTTTCAGTTAGTGTTTTAGTTTTTATGTCACCAGGTGCCAGCCAGAAGCGCCCAACGGACCGCTAGGTGGCACGCAGCGGCCCGCACAACAATTCGCACTTCCCCTGTCACCCTGGCAACCAACAGACACGCCTCCCTAGATTCCACAGCAAATCAGACAGAAGCAAAAGTGGTAAAGGTACAAAAACTTTATTTATATACACAAAAAAGGACTGGCCACAGGCTAAGGGAGCTAGGAGCAGCTACCACAGGTTCACAGACCCCACTTTATTTTTATTGGGTCTGAAATAATTATGTTTGACTCATCCCTAATTTGAGTGATCTGATTAGATGCCTGTCGGGCCTTTAGTTGGTGAGCAAGTAGACGAACAGCTTTCTCACCATGTTCGTATGCTAACCCATTAGAATGAAGAAGAAGTCGTTCAGCGTCTGCTGTAAGAAGAAGGTTAAGTTCTGTCTGAAGTTTTAGTCTTTCTTTGTACAGATCTGGGGTATTAGTTATTGCTAAAGAGCTATCCAAGTCTGCAATAGATTTCTCCAAGTCCTCCTTACAATTTCTGCATTTTTGTTATTAAGATGGGAAGTATATGAAATTATTTTTCCTCTGATGAAAGCTTTAAGAGTCTCCCATAGTAACGATAGTGAAGTTTCATTATTTTTGTTAGTATCACAGAAGATACAGAAGTCACAGAGGACAATAGGAACAGGGACATTGGACTATTTACTGAAAACCTCATGTGCAACTTTGCCTCATAATAACAACGATCAAGAAAAGCGATCGGTAGGAAATAGTTGCTGAGTCGTCGGAATGAACGCGAAGCGAACGCAACACACAGGCAGAGCACGGAGTTAGCGGTGGTGGCTAACAGTTCGTCAACATGATTCAGCGGTTGTATGTTGCAAATAGTCTTAAAACTAATGTTGCTTGAGGTCACAATACACTCACAGTCCTCATACATGTTTTCAAATATTGCCATGACTATTCTATCGTTGTCCACCAGGGGGCCGAGTCGAACCCGTTTCTCTCCCGTTGCCCACCGGGCCGGTGTTCCATCGCATCCGCATTAGGCTGAACAAACCTCCAACATTTTCTCTGTTCGTTCCACTCCGACTGTTGTAGTCCTTGGTGCTTCGGTAGTCGCTGTAGTCGTAGCATATTTTTTTATTTCTCTAGACGCTGCTTTGCTGTACTGCGGCCACCGGCTGCGAAACCAGGAAGACTTTTTTATTGCGTGTTTCTCAAAAAGATCTGCAGCTCTTTGTTCGCCCATGGTACAGTTTAAAAGCATTTCAGTTTTTAATACGTGACAATGGAAAAATCCACATGCGGGGCATTTAAAAATGGTGGTTTTGGTTTTTGTGAAAGACTCCTACTTGGCTTTCATCAAATCTCTCACCCAATGCTCAGCCCGCTTGGAACCTCAAGGTAGCAGGGATCAAAATGGTAGCAGTTGGAACCGTGTAGCAACCAATGGAAACGTCGACAAACCGAGCCGAGCAGTACGGACATTACACTGGTGTTGCAAAACGCTCCAGTTGTTTTGTTATTATCATGCAACGAAAGAGGCTACCCGGAAGTTAACACGCAGAAAAGACTCATATCGCCCCCTAGTGTGGGAGAGGTGGATGCGTCCCCGTCAATAATTCCATTTTCTCAGCTGCATGTACTGTATATGGGGACAAGGACAGAAGTCCGATTAGACAAGAAAACCCATTGATGAGCTTAGTCCCATTAAGCTCAGCATGTAAACGTAGTCACAGACTGGGACAGGAGGAAACTGGACAAAATAGAGTTCCACAACAGACTGGAGACATTTTCTACAGTTTCAGACGCAAAAGTCATCTCTGGCTGCAGAACCAATTCACACAAACATGAAAATATGAACAACACCGAGCAGCTATAAACATTCTGACTTCGTACTTAGAGCTCAGACACACCTTAAAATCACAACAACTAGACACATTGTTGTGTTCTGGATTGCCATGTACTGGCCACCAGGAGAACCAGGAACTGACCTGAGAACTTGTAGTCTGCAATTTGGACTCTGCAGTCCAACACAGAGCTTCTTCACTCCTGAATCCTGCAGGTTGACGTTCCCACTGAGGTCCAGCAGTGTGAGGTGGGAGGGGTTGGACTTCAGAGCTGAGGCCACCACTGCACAGTGAAGCTCTGACAGTCGACAGAAAGAAAAGCTGCAATGAAGGAAATAATAGTCCAGTTAGCATCAACATGAGACTTTGCTACTGTGTGAACGTGATGAAAGACTCATGAAGAGCTGATCAGTCAGTCAAATCACTGCAGGTTGCAGCTGCACTGGATTCGATTTCCTTCACTGATGAGTGTTTGGAGTTCACTGCATCTTTGATCATCTGATGCTGATTGTTGGAAAGGAGTCATGACAAACATTAGAACATTAAACATTATTTCTCACATGACTGTTGGTTTTCTGTTATTTCTTAATTTGTCAACCACAAACATCTTTCTGTCAATTTCTAGACCTTTATTCTCCATCAAACTCCAGTGGAGCAGCTTCACAACATTAATAATCAAAAACCTCGGTAGATGTGGAAAACAGTGTGCTGGAACGCAGACACAGATTACTGGTAGAAAACACTGGTGGAAGGATTATGGCAGAATATGGAGCCTTTAAAGACTGTTTCACTTTTTATTCATTCACTCATTATTCTGACTATTCTCTACTTCTATTGTATTCTACTATAATGGATGAAAAACTCCACAGCTGGTTTGTGACTTCACAGTGTTGAAGTTGTACAAACTGTGTTTATTGTGTATTTTTCACTGCAACACTGGTGGATTGTGTTGACACAAACATCTGGACTTACATGGCCTTCCTGCAGTTCCTCACAGCTGGAATCAGTCTCAATTTTCCCTCCTCTGTTGTGTTGTACTTGCTGAGGTCCAACTCATCCAGAACCTCCTCTGACATCTGCAGCACGTAGGCCAGAGCTGAACACTGCAACACTGAGAGTTCCTTCTCTGACCTGTTCCCTGACTTGAGGAACTCTTGGACCTCCTGATGCACTGACTGATCCTTCACCTCCAGCAGACAGTGGAAGATGTTGATGTTTCTGTCAGGAGAAAAATATCGAGTGTTCATCTCCTTCAGGTTGTTGATGACCTTCAGTAAGGTTCCTGGATGGTTGTCAGTGAGACCCAGCAGGCCTCCTAAGAGTCTCTGGTTGGATTTCAGACTGAGTCCATGGAGAAAGCGAACAAACAAGTCCAGGTGACCGTTTGGACTCTTTAGAGATTTCTCCATCATCGTCCTCAGGAAGTTGTCCAGGGTTTGGTCGCCTTCCTCTCTAAACCAATTTGAAAAGATTTTGAATGGTGTTGCATCTTGGATGAAATTCTTCAGAACCTCCTTCTTTCTGTTGGTGTGACAGTGGAAGCTGTAGACTGCAGCCAGAAACTCCTGGACACTCAGATGAACGAAGCAGTAGACGGTTTTGTGGAAGATCACACTCTCTCTTCTGAAGATCTGTGTACAAAGTCCTGAGTACACAGAGGCGTCAGGCACACTGAGACCACACTTCTCCAGGTCTTCACTGTAGAACATGATGTTTCCACTCTCCAGATGTTCAAATGCCAGCTGGCCCAGCTTCAGAAGAAGCTCCCTGTCAGCCTCCGTCAGCTCCTGTGGACCTCCTCCATACTTGTGCTGCTTCCTCTTGGTCTGGATCAGCAGGAAGTGTGAGTACATGTCAGTCAGGGTCTTGGGCAGCTCTCCTCTCTGCTCTGTGGTCAACATGCTCTCCAGAACTGTGGCAGTGATCCAGCAGAAGACTGGGATCTGACACATGATGTGGAGGCTCCTGGAGGCCTTGATGTGGGAGATGATCCTGCTGGACACATCTTCTCTATCTCTGAACCTCCTCCTGAAATACTCCTCCTTCTGGTCATCGGTGAAGCCTCGTACTTCTGTCAGCCTGTCCACACATGACGGAGGGATCTGATTGGCTGCTGCAGGTCTGGAAGTTATCCACATCAGAGCCGAGGGAAGCAGATCTCCTCTGATCAGGTTTGTTAGCAGGACGCTGACTGACTTCTTCTGAGTGACGTCAGTCACCACCTGGTTCTTCTCAAAGTCCAGAGCCAGTCTGCTTTCATCCAGGCCGTCCAAGATGAAGAGAAGTTTGCAGACATGCAGCTGCTCTGCTGTGAGCTTCTCTAACGTTGGATGGAAAACATGGAGCAGCTCCAGAAGACTGCAGTGCTGCTCTTTGGCCAAGTTGAGCTCCCTGAATGAGAGTGGAACTACCAGATGAAGGTCCTGGTTCTCCAGGCCCTGGGCCCAGTCCAGAGTGAACTTCTGCACTGAGAAGGTTTTTCCAACCCCAGCGACGCCGTTGGTCAGCACCACTCTGACTCTGAGTCCCTGCTGCTCAGGTGAGGCTTCAAAGATCTGGCTGCACCTGATTGGACGGTCCTGGAGGCTCTTCTTGGTCTTCTTGGTCTTCTTGGTCTTCTTGGTCTTCTTGGTCTCCAGCTGCCTGACCTCATGCTGTCTGTTGACGTCTTCACTCAGTCCCTCAGTGATGTAGACCTCAGTGTAGATGCTGTTGAGGAGGGTTTGACTTCCTGCTTCTTCACCTTCAGTCACACATTCACATCTCCTCTCCATACTGATCTTATGCTGCTGTAGAAGCTCCTGCAGACCACCAACCTCTGGAGCAGAGAGAAGGTTAAAGAGAAGAAAACATCAGTGTGACAATGTGAGCATCATCTCCTGTCCACGACTTGAAGCTGAAAGCATCCAAACTCCATTTTTCAGCTGCTTTGATGAAGCTGCTGCTGCTGTCTGACTGTTCGCTCTAAATGTCCCTCAGTGGATCTTCTCACTGGAGGTCCTGACATGATGGGGTGAGAAGTAAAGGAGGTGCGGGTGGACAGTCTTACTATGGGTAGCCTGGATGGGACTGGCAGTTCCTTGGTCTTTCCTGAAGAACAGAGGTAGAGCTCTGGACTGGTCACTCTTCAGAGACAGACCACTGGACACTGCAGAATCTGCTCTTTGTCTGTGTTGGAAACAGGAATATTTAAGTTCATCTTGAAAAGTTCAGACTGGTTCTCTCACATTAGATTCCAGGTTTTCTAAATTAGCAATAGTTTGGACACAGTGAGACAAAGATGGATCAATGGATCTGGCCAGTGTGACAGAAACCCCAGTGACAATGTCTGTAGAGTAGGTCCAAGTTTTCTTACTGATTCTTAGAGGTTCCTGGTTCTTTCCTGAAGAACAGAGGTAGAGCTCTGGACTGGTCACTCTTCAGAGACAGACTTCTGGACACTGTGGACTCTGCTCTCCGTCTGTGTTGGAAACAGGAATATTTAAGTTCATCTTGAAAAGTTCAGACTGGTTCTCTCAGGTTTTCTAAATGAGCAACAGTTTGGACAGAGTGAGACAAAGATGGATCAATGGATCTGATCAGTGTGGTAGAAAAGTCCCAGTGATTGTCATATCCCAAAGGATGCAAAATTTGTCTTCTGCATTTAACCCATCATTCCCTGAGGAAGCAGTGGGCAACAGCGGTGCCGCACCTGGGAATCATTGGGTGATCGAACCCAAGTGATCATGTAATCATGTCTGTAGAGTCAGTCCAGGTTTTCTTACTGAGTCTCTGAGGTTCCTGGGTCTTTCCTGAAGAACAGAGGTAGAGCTCTGGACTGGTCACTCCTCAGAGACAGACTTCTGGACACTGTGGACTCTGCTCTCCGTCTGTGTTGGAAACAGGAATATTTAAGTTCATCTTGAAAAGTTCAGACTGGTTCTCTCACATTAGATTCCAACTTTTCTAAATGAGCAATAGTTTGGACAGAGTGAGACAAAGATGGATCAATGGATCTGATCGGTGTGACAGAAACCCCCAGTGATCATGTGACCCTGTCTGTAGAGTCAGTCCAAGTTTTCTTACTTAGTCTCAGACGTTCCTGGGTCTTCACTGAAGGTCTGAGGTCGTTTGTCGGACCAGAATTTCTTCAGGGACGAATAGTTAAACATTGGAGACTCTGCTCCGTCCTCCTCTTCCTCCACACGAACACTCATCTTGTGAAGTGGAGTCAGTCTGAGGTCAAACAGGAAGTGTGACAGTGAGCTGAGAACACAGTGAGTTCCACCTCAGACAAAGAGAAGAAGAAGAAACACAGTCACTGAGTCTCCAGTGGAGTGAAGATGACACTAGTCCACCTCTCACTGACTCTGTTGACTGGCATCAGATTTAATGTGGATCATTGAGTCAGTGAGGACTCACCCTGCTGCACCGCTCACTCACACTGCTGCTTTTTTTTTTAGTTTTTTCTTTTTCAAACAACAGAGATAGAAACAGTCCACAGCTCTTCACTCTAGAATGTGGACGCACAATCTTCAGTACTTTGAGGATTTTTATCCTTGTTGAAAAAATGCACAGTATTTTATAACCCGAAATTCCAGCAAATATTAGTGATAAACCTTCAACAGGTTCAAGGTTTGAGGTAGAATCAGAGTCTGGTAATAAACTTTGTTGACTATAGAGGTGTAACGGTATGACAATTTCAAATCACGGTTATTGTCACCAAAATTATCACAATTATTATTATCACAGAACTGTTGAAATGTGCTCAAAATGCTAAAAATAAATAAAAATAAAACAAATAAAAACCCAAGCAATTCCTCTAGGATTTTCTTTTTTGTTAACATGGAACACTGTTTTCCGTTTGGAGTTAATGTAAACAGGTAAGCAAAGTCAGGTAAGAAACTTTACGGACGACAGTTTGGAGTAAGCAATACGATTGGGTGCAGGTTAAGGTAAGGAGAAACACATATCGACGGGCGAACAGATTTCGACATAATACCGTGTTGGAATCATATATTTAGTTTAGTTTAGATGCTTGTGTATAATAATATGATTACTAATATAGGACTGTTTAAATCATTGGCTGACCTACTCATAGGAAAAAGGCATTGTTGCGGGAGTCACAAAAAGAGCTCAAGGAAGAACGAAGGGAGACACATCCCTCACAAACTGGTGACCCTGGGGGACCAGAGGATGGACAGAGAGCTAACTGACTTTGCGACCACCATGAAACTTTATAACCCAGTCATTTACAGGGGGGAGAACTCATGATCCATCGGAGGCACGGGGGAGAGGAACCTGTGACCTCAGGCATGTCTTGCACCATATTATGTCAACAGGTCACACTGGAACCAATGATGGATCGTTTGGCTCCCTGCCAAATAAGGACTTGTTTCCTTTCACCATTAGTAATTAGAGACTTGGAACAAAGGCTGCCTCAACATCCAATGAGGCCGGGGTCTGGAGACCAGGCAGCCAGTCAGAGGAGGACAACATCTGGGAGCGTCTACATGTTTTTTTTTCTATAAAAGGACTGGGTCAAGGGACAGATAGGAGTCAGACTTCATGCCCTGACAATACTTTGTTGTTGCTAGGGTTTTGAACTCGGCCCAGAGCTCTGTATATTTGTATCCTGAAATTGACTAGGCAACACCTAGTTGACGATTATATCAGATTTAATGAGGCGCGTTGGACTTTGAGCTGCTGTTTTATTGTTTAATGATTCCTGGTTCTCTGATTAGTGTTTCTGGTAAAGGAAGTGTTGCCTGAAATGACGGCACACTCTGGAAAAAGGTTTTAAAAAAAAAGAGTCAGTAATCATGGTACATCAATAGTCTGTATATACTAAAATATTACATTTCCAGTAAATAAATCAAATGATCTGAATTGCACTTTTTTCAACATATGATGAAGATAAAAACAGTTTTCAGCCACTTTTTATCCCCACGAGAAATAACATCTACAATATGTTTTTCACCAGAAATTCCAGAAAACACGAACGATAAACCTTCAACAGATTGAGAAATATGAACTAGGACACAACTTTAAGAAAAGAGGACACTAAAATCAGGAAGGACTCACCCTTCTGCACCGCTCACTCACACTGCTGCTGCTGTTGCTACTCCCTCCACTCAACATGGAGCCTGACGGAGAACAACTTGGACTTCGAGCTGCTCTTTGGATTTTATTTGATTCTTAGATTTTCTGATAAGCGATTCTCCTCCTAGATACCTGAAATCACATAATACTCTGTGAGTGAGTGAGTGAGTTGATTGAGTTCCGATGTTCAGATGGGTTGACCGGGGGGTGGGGGGGAGTAGAGGATGAAGAGGAGAGGACCAAGCACTGAACCCTGGGGGGGGTGCTCTGGGACAGGGGGCGGTGGAGGAGCAGCAGTTGTTTATTTAGATGAATGGTTTTCTGTCACTGAGATAGGAATGTAAGCAGGTGAGGGCATCTTGGATGATGTTGAGGAGGGCTTGCAAACAGGGGAGGATGGAGTGATTGATGGTGTCCAATGCAACAGTGAGGATGGAGAGAAGGCCTGAGTCTGAGGAGAGGAGGGCGGTGTTGGTACTGTGTTTTACTGCACCATCCAGATTGTAATTTTTCAAAGAGGTTGTTATCGTTAAGGTGGGATTTGATTTGTGAGGTGACGACACGTGCAAGGATTTTTGAGAAGAATGGAAGTTTGGAAATGGGCCGGAAGTTGCTCATGATGTCAGGGTTGAGAGCAGGGTTGTTTTTTTTTTGAATTATCTAAATTTTTATTGATTTTCAAGGAACATAGAAAAGAAAAGGAACAAAAAGAAAAGAAAAAAGTGCAGGTTCATAATACATACATTGTTGTTTTTTTTGTGTTCATCCATAACATATAAAAAAAATAAAAAAAATAAAAATCATACCATGCACATAAACATAAGAGTCCAAAAACTAAGAAGTCTGGTCCAAAAATAAAAGAAATACTGCATTCAGTTTCTGGTTTGCCTTGTATAGCTCCCATGAACTCGCTCTGTCTTCTTCTTTGCTTTTCAGTTTATGAAGCGTAGCTTCATAGGATGCTGTCTCCACCATGGCGTCCAAGCATTCCCTTAGATTAGGTGCAGAGCAGGTTGTTTTGATTATGGTAGTGACTGCAGCCAGTTTGCGTGAAAGATGAACTGAGTTGAACATTTTGAATGATGAACTATGAACTGAAATAGTTTACTTAATAGTTTACTTAAATGCTTTTGATTTCGTGAACTAAACTTTGAACTAGTTTGAACTTTCCAACGCTGGTTACAACCAGACTCGTTGTTTGAAGAAGAGTTGTTTCATAAAACTCTTGAGAAAACGTTATAAAATACGCTTTATTATTTATTCTAAACAAAAAAAAAAGCAAGGCAGAACTACAACTTAAAACAACCACTTGGTGCTTTTAAAACAATAAAGGAATATCACCAACAGAGACTCTTTAAAAAAAAAAACAAGAGCTATCTGTCTAGAACAAAAAATGCCAAAAACAGGAAAGGAAAGCCATGCTGTATAATCTAGATACCAAAAATACAGAACCCTGACCTAACCTACAGAACCTAAAACTCCTAATATAAATATTATTTTCAAAACAAAGTACTCACGAAAGCCCAAAACAAATGACAAAATTAATCTAGCCCTTGGCTGCTTAAAAAGGTCTGCTTGCAAAACTAATACGAGTGCAGTACAGTCAGAGTGACTTTAGTCGCAGCCTTGGAAGGGGAGGAAAAGCGCAAAATAAGGTTCTGTCCCGTGATTGGCAGCAGCAGTGTCTGTGTGTGTACGACCTCTGCAACTAAGGCTCGTGTGAAACCCGAACACAAAGCAGTGAGACTGGAGCGCCCCCTGCTGGTGGTGGTGGTGGAAGACACCAGGATTTATTTTCTTGTGTTTGTTTTTTTCACATTTCAACTCTGACCTTTATTCAGTGTCAGGAGCCCCCCCTCACCCTCAGCTCCATCCTCCCCCCTCCTCTCTGCCAGCAGCAGTCACCTGACACCTTGGCTCCGCCCACTGCTCCACTGGGCCAGCAGGTATCAGTTACTGGTCACTTACTGGTGCAGGAGGCCTGGAGAGGCCACGGAGCTGCTGCTCTGCTCTCTCATCATCTGCTGCTCCTCCTGCTGCTCCTTCCTCCTCCTCCTCCTCCTCCTCCTCCTCCTCTTCCTCCTCCTCCAGACATGCAGGAGGTCCAGATCCCCGACGACTCGGACTTCCGGTCCTTCCGGGACCAGTGCCTGGCGGTCGACGGTTGGCTGAGCCGCTGCAGCAAGGGTGGCGTGACGGTGTGGAGCCACCAGGGGGAGCCCAGCAGCGGTGGGGTCCAGAAGCTCAAGGTGGGTGCTGGAGGTGGAGATGAAGGTGGAGGTGGCTGCTGAACCTTTCTCACCTGCTGGTGAGTGAAAAAACATCCTGGTCGACATCATCGACGTCCTTTGTTCATTGGCTTCAGGTGTTTGTTGGGTGGGGGATGATGATGTCATGTGGGAGGGGGCGGGGCTATGGACTGCACCTCCGCCCCTTCAGAGCAGCAGCAGCAGCAGTAGAAGCAGCTAGGAGCAGCTAGCAGGATACTGACTTCCAGGTGTGTAGAGTTAGGCTAAAGCTGAGGCAGGGGAGGTTCCCTTCACTTCCTGGTTCACTTCCTGGTCACATGACTGT
>CM020509.1:547500-570000 GCA_009823395.1 Thamnaconus septentrionalis | reverse complement strand
CTCCTCCTCCACCATTTCCACCTCCTCCTCCTCCTCCTCCGACTCCGACTCCTTCTTTAGCGCCTCCCTCTCCACCTCCTCCTCCTCCGACTCCTTCTTTAGCTCCTCTTCCATCTCCTCCTCTGACTCCTCCAACAACTCCACCTCCTCCTTCTTCTACCTCCTCCACCTTCATCCTCCTCTTCCTCCTCCTCCTCCCCTTCTACCTCTGACAACTCCTCCTCCTCCGCCTCCTCCCCCTCTGATGACACCTCCTCCCCCTCCTCCTCCTCCATCTCCTTCTTTAGCTCCTCCTCCACCACTTCCTCCTCCGACAACTCTTCCTTTATCTCCTCCTCCACCTCCTCCTCCGACTCCTCCAACAACTCCACCTATCCTTCTTCTACCTCCTCCTCCCCCACCTTCATCTTCTTCATCCTCCTCTTCCTCCTTGCTCCTCCTCATCCTTGTGCTTCTCCAACTCCTCCTCCTCCTCCTCCTCCAGGTCCAGAGTCCAGGCCAGGTGACCTCTGAACAGTCCTCAATCCTCAGTGTTGGATTATCATGTGCTACTGTGTGTGTGTGTGTGTGTGTATGCTGCTCCCTAGTGGAAAACTCATGGTACTACAGGCAGAACTTCTTTTTCAGTCAGCTGTACTTCCTGTTGGCGCGACTTCCTTCCTTCTGCAGCTGAATAAACTGCATCATGAAACTGAGGTGTCTTTGTGGCAGCAGCAGCAGCAGCAGCAGCAGCAGCAGCAGCAGCAGCAAGCCTGAGATGAACTGATGATATGAGAGTCAAAGGATGTCAGGCGGCAGCAGTTTGGACCTTCTGGGTGTCCGTAGATCAGGACATCCTGCTGTGTTTGTTTGTTTTTTTTGTGCGATTGTTTCCTTCAACCAATAAAAAGTCTTTGTGGTGACTCCCTCAGCAGCTTTGTCCAATCACAGTTAGTGTTGAATCCACCGTCACTGATTCTACCAGACCACAGTGTGGCACTGTTTGCACACGTTTCAATGCGTCGATGTTTCTGCAGGGTTTTCGCCCGTGTTGTGTTGTTGGCAAAAATTAAGACATGAGACTTTTGGCCGAGATACAAAACTTCCACCAACAAGGACGTTTTCTTGGAACAAATGATTCGATTTTTAAACATCTAATGTGGTAAAATTACCATTTTAAACTTGATGCTTTCCAGGACTTAGATAGATAGATAGATAGATAGATAGATAGATAGATAGATAAATAGAAAAATATTAAAACAACACTTGTTGAGTCCTGAAATGAGAAAGTAATACTACTACTACTACTACTACTACTACTACTATAATAATAATAATAATAATAGTAAAAAAAGAAAGAAATAGGTCCACATAAACACTGCATCACATCACATTATTAATTAATTATTACGTTTTTAATGTTTATGATCAAAACGATCAATGTGGCAGACATTTAGGCATACAATTATTTGTATATATATATATATATATATGATTTGTATGTGCTCGCAGGCAGTTAATTGTGTTCTTTCATAAAGTATTCAAATACATTTACAAGTAAATTTTCAAGGATACGATTAAAAATACTTTGACATTTCTATGGAAACTCATGACAGATTTGAATAATGATGTATAAAGATGCACTTATTTACTCACTGTTGTCACTTTTGGCCCAATACACAAGAGTTTGTGGCCACAGTCAAAGGACAAAACTCTCTCAGAATATTTACATCAATTCATTTGATTCTTCATCTACAGTCAGGTGAGGCCAGGTTCCTCAGATGGATCGGTTCTTCTGCAATTAGGCGACACCTGGTGGCAGGAAAGACCATCTGAATTTCCACAATAATGAAGCAGTAGTTTGGACTAATCAGATTATTAATCTGTAAGTATGGATCAACTGCAGGATCAGCAGCAAAGCATGAAGACAGAAGAAGAGTCAAAGTTGAAGATTCAGAACTCAGAGTCTCTCAGGCAACTCCAGTCACAGTCCCATCAGCTCGGCGGAGGAACCTGGATTAACACCAAGTCCAACGTGTAGCGGCTGGGTGAAGGAGGTCTGGACCCTGTGGAGGAGCTCCATGGTTCCAGAGACGCTGTAGAAGGACAGGAGACCTGCTCTGTGGTCCAGGTACACTCCCAGTCTGGAGGACTCAGGACCTGAAAGGTAGGTTGTGACGTTGTCATGATGAAAGTCGTATCCATCAGAGGAACAATACAAACGCCAGGATTTGCCGTTGGATCCAAATTCACTTTCCTCCGTGGTTCCTGCTCTGACCATGGTCTTGTAGGCCACTGCTAGACCAACCCCTCCCCACCACCACCCTCCCCACTCCACCTCCCAGTAGCAGCGTCCAGTCAGACCATCTCTACTCAGGACCTGCCACCAGTCAGTGAATCTGTCTGGATGGTCATCATGATACTGATCTTCTCCCATGTTGGTCACTTTTCTGTTCTCCTCAGATAATAGCAGACATTTGTTCACTGTGTTTGGGTCCAGAGTGATTTCACGGTAATATTTGAGGAAGTCCTCTCTGCTCCTGGGTTCTGGTTCTGGCAGTCGAGCATCAACTTTGCTCACTGTCCTTGAGATGTTTGTCTCCATAAGAACTTTCTGGATTTCATCTCTCAGCTTGGTCACAGCTGCTGCCACGTCCTTAAAGTATCTCAGAGGACGGATCTCCAGGCTGGAGGAGTCTGGAGACGGACTGAGTGCTGGCAGTTTGGAGAACCTTTGGAGAAACTGGCTGTGGTCCAGTGTGTGTGAGATCTTCTTCAGCTCAGCGTCTCTCCTCTTCAGCTCCATCATCTCCTGGTCCAGCTTCTTCTGAAGCTCTTTGACTCGACTCACTTCTGCCTCCTGTGTGGATCTGACCTGCTGCTGCACCTCAGAGTGTCTTTTCTCCAGCAGACGGATCATCTGGGTGAGGATCTTCTCGCTGTCCTTCACTGCTTTATCAGCAGAGCCGTTGATGGACTCCACCTCCTTCTGAAGCACCTTCAGGTCTTCCTCTGTGTGCTGGATCTTCCGCTGGATCTTCTGCCTGGTCTCCTCCAGCTCTCTCTGCCTCTCAGTCCTCTCTGCTGCTGCTGCCACTGTCTCGTGACCTTTATGATCATCCACACAGCATGAACCACAGATGATCTTCTGATCGGTGCGGCAGAACAGCTTCATCACCTCATCGTGACGAGAGCAGATGTTCTCCTGGAGCTGCTGGCTGGGTTCCACCAGCTTGTGTCTCTGAATGTTGCAGCATCACGATGAGGCTGGAGGTGAGAGTCACAGTAGGAGGCCCGGCAGTCCAGACAGGACTTGAGGGCCTTCAGTTTCCTCCCAGTGCAGACATCACAGGCCACATCTCCAGCTCCAGCATAGCAGTGAACAGCAGGAGCAGCTTGGACTTCAGTCTTCTCCAGGGTCTCCACTAGAGCTGCTAACAGGGTGTTCTTCTCCAGGTCAGGCCTCGGTGTGAAGGCCCTCCTACACTGAGGGCAGTCGTTGACTCTCCTCTCCTTCTCCTGCTCATCCCAGTGGTTCTGGAGACACTTCCTGCAGTAGCTGTGTCCACAGGGAATGGTCACAGGATTCTTCAGAAGTTCCAGACAGAGGCAGCACGTTAAGATTTCCGGGTCCAGCTGAGCTGCCGCCTGCGCCATTTCAACTCCGAGAGCGACTGAAGGACGTCCACTTTCTCAGCAAACGAAACAAGTTTGAGTCCAAGCAGGGGAAAGAGGAAATGTCCAGGCAGGGCTGTGATTGGCTGCAGGCCGCTCAAGCGGGTGGGGCTCCATAACGCGCAGACTCATTCCAGGAAGAGGAGTGTGAGGTCATGAGATAGGAAACTAATCATTACCACCACAGACTGACTCGCCCTGGCTCTCCCTCTCCTGCTCTTCCCTGTCACATGACACCAGAGCTGAGCGCTGACTGGCTTCAGACCATAAGTCCCGCCTGTCTCACTCTGTGTGTGTGTGAGACTGTGCAGCTTGTGCAGAAACCAGCAGGGTTCGTGATTCACAGCGGCTCAGGTCCAGAAGTGGCTCATGAGAAGTTTGAAAGGACTCAACTTTTCACTCAACTTCTATTATGATTATTATTATCACAACCAGAGGTTCATCTGGCAGAGCTTTGCACCGTCAAGGAGAGAAAATCCACTGATCCCCGGAGAGGAAGTCAGGAGCTACAGGGGCTGGGAAAAACTGGAGCAGATCTGGACTCCAGAGGGCGCTCATGTGCTTTGACCGATTGGGCTGAAAAGGAAATTCAAAGAAATGAAGAGAGACAACAACATATATATACATATATATATATATATATATATATATGTGTGTGTGTGTGTGTGTGTGTGTGTGTGTACCATCCAAACAAACAAACAAAAGAATACAGACACAAGTTCAGAGGTCAAACGCTTGGCGGGAGTTCTGTTGGGAAAAAACACAGGTTTCTTTAGTCACACCTGTTGATAACAGACACTAGGGGCAGTGGGAGGAGCCCGTGGGAGACCCCTGGCGGTCAAATGAGGCAAACCACCCTCATATGCCAGGTGACCGTTGGAATAACTGGGAGCAGATCCACAATCATATTGAAAAGAATCTGTATATTTTGTATAAATAGTCCATTAAAATGTGTAGCTATGGTATTTTGATCAGGATGTAACGGTTAAAGGTGGTGAATGGATTGAAGCTGTGTGTATGGGATTCAGGGCAACATAGATCTTGTATGAAGTGAGTTTGTGAGTCGAAGGTGACGCCTGGTGTTACGCAGAAACAAGTTTGGACAGTGAAAAAAAAAAGCCTTTTCAAATTAAAAAGAAAAAAAAAGTAAAGAGACAATAGTAAAGAGTTTCCAGTGTGCAGCGTTGTTTTTCTGTGTGACCTGCTGGTTTGGGGGTCCGGTCATGTGACCCCTGCTGTGAGCCCTGTGTTGGAAACCCAGCAGGAGGTGGAGGAGCTGCAGGACTGAGCCGCTCAGCTGTTCATACACAGTCACACCGGGCTCTGTAGGTTTCACGTGAACTTTACATTCATTCTATCCAATGTCAAATTGTATATAGAAATATAAGTTTTGTGTTATATGACGAGCAAAATGTGTGGTGAAGCAAAAACTATTATCATTATTTGTTATATTGGTATTGCTATCGTACGTTTCAGAGCCTGCTGCTGGCACTGGTCTTGGCAGCTTGGCTCGCACGTCTTTCTCGAAGCTTCTCCACGTCGTCCAATGAGAGCGGACTTTCCCCCGTCGCCCAGCCAATCACGGCTGTCCACGAGTTGAGCTCCGGCGGGGCGGGCTCTGCTCCGGGCAGACGGCGGGCCGAGGCGCTGCCTTCCGCCAATCGGCCACTGACGGTTGACAGGAAACGTCAAGCGTCGTCTCCCGTCAACCAATTGGGGACGAGGAGGGGCGGTCCAGCCGCGAATAACCCACGTGACCCTCCTCAGTGGTTCCCAGGCGGTCACATCGGCGAGCTGGAGGTGAGTGATGAATCCGACAAAATTGTATTTATATTGTTTTTAGCCGGTGAGCAACACGGCAGCTCGGCGTTTCCAGTTAATGTTGCTTCCTCAGAAATGCCGCTACATGTTTGTTCGACATTTGTCATGCCTGAGCTGCTCAAATGTGAAGCTCCGTGGCCGCGGCGTGCCTGTTAGCAGTGGCTAGGTGGCTAACTGGCTAATTAAGCACAGGTGGATCCAGCCAGTCAGGGAGCTAGTTAGCATGCTAGCCAGCTAGCTTCCCTCGCTGGCCCTCACAAGCGTTCCAACGTGTGTCAGATATGGAGCAGTTTACCAGCCGGGATACTAACCCGGCTGTGTCGCGTGAACGGAGCCGCACTCGAGCCGCGAAGTGACCGATAATGCGCGGCCCTCTCGGCTTCCGTCTTTCCGCTTTCATCTGGCTAAGAGCTAACTAGCTTCCAGCTCCAGCTCGTCACCAATAGTTTCGCTTCGCCGAGACGCTGCAGAGCTGCGGGTTAAATAACACTAAACGGATGGAAGGAAGGAGGGAAGGATGTGAAATGATCCCGTGTGGTTCCGGTACCAACAATTGAATGGGTGTCGCCGGGGAGTTTGCGTGCCTGTTTTTTGCCTGCAGCGGTTTGTGTCCTTTTGCAGCAGATCGTATTCCGATGAGTTAGCCCTTAATTAATTAGCCCTTAAAAGCCAGTGTCGTCCACAAGTCCTGATTGTCATCATCAGTTATGACTCATTGATTTGAGTGATGATTGGCAGAGTTCGCACCGGTCGGACCACCATCTGCAGGCCCCGCAGGTGTTTGTGTTAGAAACTGTTGCGTGTCGGAAGCATGCTGGATCGCTGTTTGCTTGTTGTACATCACTTCAGTAGTTGAGAAGTACTGACTTGACTGACTGATTATTATTGGCTGACTGGTGATGAGAACCAGTGCGACCAGTCCGACCTGCTGCTATCTGTCAGGATTCAGGCCATTGTGTCGACATACACATAAATTCTGTTGCGAAGCAGTGTCTTGTATTGTTTGTACATCAGTATGTTTTTCAGGTTAGGTCTCGAGGTCTCTCACATTCAAATAATAATAATAATAAAAAAGCAAGGATGCAGCAGCATGATAGTCAGCCACTTCCTGCTGGAGGAGGAGGAGGAATCTCCTGGTTAAACTCTAATCTGTCTGTAGGATGGCGAAGGGTCAGCCTGCCTGGCTTCCAGATATCCTCAGGACACTGAAGGCAAAAATAAATAAACATATAAATAAATAAATAAAAATAAATAAATCTGTCCTGACAAAATAAACAGAAAGTTGTGAGTCACCCAGCAGAGATTGTTTGGTTTCAACAACTCACGCCCCTCCCCCACCCTCCCTGGCTTCAGTGCACTATATAATTAACTGTGTGTGTGTGTATATGTGTGTGTGTGTGAGTGTGTGAGTGAGAGAGAGAGAGAATCAGTGGAGCTTTAAAAGTGTGTTTGTCAATCAGAAACCAGTCTGAGACACAACAGGAACCAGTTTGATCAGCTTTGAACTCAGGCGTCAACCTCGAAAACCGACGGTTTATTTCTATTTATCCTAATAAGAATTAAAAAAATATAAAGGGTTGGCTGCAGTTCGTTGTGTGTCCACACGGGTGTGTGTGTGTGTTGTTCGTCACTGCGTAGCAACAAAAAAATAAATGTGTGACTGTGTGTGCTACAGCCATTATGTCGCTGGTGTTGCATCACTTCCTGTCTGTCGACGTGCGACCAGGTTATTTCTCCGGTAGGCTCCGCCTTCCCTCTTCCCGCTGCTGCGTCTCCTCGGCCGTCTCTGTTTTCCGTCCGCGGACATTTGATGAAACTGAGGATGGCGGCGGCGGCGGCCACGTGGTCACATGATAAGATCTGCCATGAGTGCCGGCCAGTCAGTCCTGCAGAGGCCTCGCCGCTGCTCACATTCATAAGACAAAGATGAAGAAACACTACTAGCCCACTTCCTGTCATGCCTAGTAAACAAACTACTGAAAAATTATTCATTTAAATTATGTTCCCTGCAAAAAAACAGATGCCCAACACTTTATATATATATATATATATATATATATATATATATATATATATATATTAAAAAATCCCTTTAAAAACAAAACTGCCCACAAAGCCGTGACCCAATCAAAACAGTGGGTTGCGACCCACCAGTTGGGAAACTCTGCCCTGCATCATTCTACAACTGCGTTGGTGTGACATCAAGTCAGGTGTTTCTGCTGCTTGCATGCTACGCTAACGGCTAACAGCATCGGCGGCCGCTTTAATGGACCTCGTGGGTGTCGGGGGCTGTTAGCTCACAATGCTAATCCTGCAGCAGTGTAATCAGATTACAAGGAGTTGTGAGTGTTTGTAATCAGCCAGCCAATCGTGAATCCATCTGAAGCAGACAAACTCCTCAAGCAGCCCCCACTGCCACCCTCCCCCCCTCTCCCGTGTGAACAGCGCCACTAGAGGGCGCTCAGGATGTCCTGCTCCCTGATATAGATGGATGGATGGATGGATGGAAATAAATTCAGTTAATGTATCCCTGCCTCCCTCCCTCAAGCTTTAATCTCATTAGCTGAGATTTGTGCATGTTGTGGGCGTGGCCTGTTCACCATAGCGATGATGGCCGGGTGCCCTAGTGACCAGGGGGGGATCTTAGCCTAGCACCCCTGCTAACTGACTGCCAGACTTGGTGGTCACATGATGCAGCAGCAGCACGGGCTGGGAACTCCTGCTGCAGGGCGGTTCTGATCACATGACCTGCTTGGTAATTGTGTGTGTGTGTGGTGGTCGGGTGGGGGGGCGTCGGGGTGGTTGAGCAGGGTTTTGTTTGTTTGATGTGGCTACATCTGTTGCTAGTGCTGTGGTTGTGGCGCTGAGCTGATGGAGGCGGAGCCTCGTGTCTCTGGTCTGGATGTGATAGGAGGCTCACAAGCTGTTTCTGAGACATCCTGTGGCTCCCTCTAGTGGGCACAAAAGGAATATTATTATTATTGTACTTAATAGCCTTTATAAAGAATTTCTAATAATAATAATCAATTGTAATGTTCCAATGTGAGATCTGCCTCCCCCCTCATCACCACCAGGGGGCACTGCCACCCTCCCTCACTAGCTCTGCCCCTAACTAATTGTATCATTCATTATGTTTATAACACACTGCAATACTGCACTGTAACTATTACTATGATTTTGCTGATGATAGTATTGTTATTATTATTCATATTACTGTTGATAGTATGACTATAAACTACAGTACATTCTTTGCATTCCATTGGTGGCGGCTCCTTCTGTTCTGTATTATTGTGTAACAGCCTCGTCTTAATCTTTTTAACTTTGCATTTTTATAAGATTTGTGTTAAACTTGCCACTCAAACTCTTTTCAGACTTCTTTATTTGCATTTTCTTTATTCATCATAAAGCAGAAATCTTTCACTGTCATGTGACCATGTGACCAACGGCCGCGTGTCGACTCTCTCTCCTCAGACTATGGATCGGAGGTTGGGCTTTTTACTTCTGGTGGCGGCGGGCCTCCTGGTCCTGGGCCTGGCTCCGCCCACCCGCGCCGACGACCAGCTGGACCAGGTGCTGGACCAGGACGACGGGCTGGACGTGGAGGACGAGCTGGACCTGGGACTGGTGGACGAGGAGGAGGAGGAGGGAGGCGACGCCCCCGAGGAGGAGGCGGCCAAGGCTGCGCCTCCTGCACCCAAGGTGAGTGGGAGGAGCTTAGAGCGGGCGGGGCCTTGTGGTAAAGACCTGTCTGGATGTGTGCTGACCCCTCCCACCCCTGCTGTGACCTTCAGGTGACCTACAAAGCCCCGGAGCCAATGGGAGAACACTACATCGCCGAGTCCTTCGACCGCGGGACGCTGGACGGGTAGGCGCAGAGGCCACGCCCACTTCCCGTCTGTCCGTCTGCGAGGGTGTGTTTGATGTGTGTCACCTGACCTGCTGCTCTGCTGGCTGTGTTTCAGCTGGGTGGTGTCCAGCGCCAAGAAGGACGACACGGACGAGGAGATCGCCAAGTACGACGGTAGGTGAGGGTGGGGGGGTGGGCGTGGCTCCGGCAGGTGGGCGTGACCAAATTGGACAAACCGGACTACGACTGAAAGATGATTTCATTCATGTCGTTTTTATTGTCCTTTTTTACCCTATAAATATTTTATTTCATTTCTTTATTTCTCTTCTGACTAATATAATATAATAACTAATATTCTAACTGTGTGTGTGTGTGTGTGTGTGTGCTGCTGCAGGTAAGTGGGCGGTGGAGGAGATGAGGGAGTCGAAGCTCCCTGGAGACCGAGGCCTGGTCCTCAAGTCCAGGGCCAAGCATCACGCCATCTCCGCCCAGCTGCTGCGGCCCTTCACCTTCGACACCAAGCCGCTGGTGGTCCAGTAAGTGGCTCTGACTCACACACACACACACACACACACACACCCTCCACCCCTCCCCCACTCACTCACCCACCTCCTCCTGCTCAGGTACGAGGTCAACTTCCAGTCCGGCATCGACTGTGGAGGAGCCTACGTCAAGCTGCTGACCCAGACCCCCGACCTGGACCTGGTCAGAGACCACCACGCACACCCAGGCCCACACTCCCTCCCTGCTCCCTGCTGGTGACTGACTCCTCCCTCCCTCCCCTGCCCTCCCCCAGGACCAGTTCCAGGACCGCACCGCCTACACCATCATGTTCGGCCCAGACAAGTGTGGCGAGGACTACAAGCTGCACCTGATCTTCAGACACAAGAACCCCAAGACGGGTCAGTACGAGGAGAAGCACGCCAAGAAGCCCGAGGCCGACCTGAGGACCTACTTCACCGACAAGAAGACCCACCTCTACACCCTGGGTAGCACACACACACACACACACACACACACACACACACACACGCCGTCCTCCACACTGTCTCTCTGACTGTGTCCTGTGTGGCGCCCCCCAGTGTTGAACCCGGACAACTCGTTTGAGGTGCTGGTGGACCAGACGGTGGTCAACAGCGGCAGCCTGCTGACGGACGTGACCCCCCCCGTCAACCCCCCCGCCGAGATCGAGGACCCCGACGACAGCAAGCCAGAGGACTGGGACGAGAGGCCCAAGATCCAGGACCCCAGTGCCACCAAGCCCGAGGACTGGTCAGTGCAGGGTCAGGGACCAGGAGGGACTAGTTCCTTGTACCATGTGACCAGGTCACTAACTACTAGCAGCTGGTTAGTGGTCGGTAACCAGGTGACTAACTAGTGCTAGCTGGTTAATAAGGCTGGCTAGCAGTGACTGGATGGTCAGTGACCAGGTGACTAACCAGTAGTGGTTGGTCAGTGATCCGCTGGTTAGTAGTGGTCAGTGACCAGGTGACTAACCAGTACTAGCTGGTTAATGATAGGATGGCTAGTAGTGGTTGGTCAGTGATCAGCTGGTTAGTAGTGGTCAGTGACCAGGTGACTAACCAGTACTAGCTGGTTAATGATAGGATGGCTAGTAGTGGTTGGTTAGTGGTCAGTGACCAGGTGACTAACTAGTGCTAGCTGGTTAATAAGGCTGGCTAGCAGTGACTGGATGGTCGGTAGCCAGGTGACTAACTAGTAGTGGTTGGTTAGTGATCAGCTGGTTAGTAGCAAACTAGTAGTGGTTGGTCAGTGATCCGCTGGTTAGTAGCAAACTAGTAGTGGTTGGTCAGTGATCAGTGACCAGGTGACTAACTAGTAGTGGTTGGTCAGTGATCCGCTGGTTAGTAGCAAACTAGTAGTGGTTGGTCAGTGATCAGCTGGTCAGTAGTGGTCAGTGACCAGGTGACTAACCAGTACTAGCTGGTCTAGTAGTGGTTGGTTGGTGGTCAGTGACCAGGTGACTAACTAGTGCTAGTGGTTAATAAGGCTGGCTAGCAGTGACTCCGGTGACTAACTAGTAGTGGTTGGTTAGCAAAGCAAACTAGTAGTGGTTGGTCAGTGATCCGCTGGTGACAAACTAGTATTGGTTGGTTAGTGATCCGCTGGTTAGTAGTGGTCAGTGACCAGGTGACTAACTAGTCCCGCCTCCCTCCAGGGACGAGGATGCTCCAGCCCAGATTGCTGACCAGGATGCGGTGAAGCCTGACGGCTGGTTGGACGACGAACCCGAGTACATCGGAGACCCTGAAGCCGTCAAGCCCGACGACTGGTGAGTTCACCCGCTTCCAGCCCTCCCGTTGGTCGACCGTGAGCCTCCCCCGCTGACGCCCCCCACTCAGGGACGAGGACATGGACGGGGAGTGGGAGGCCCCCCAGGTCCAGAACCCGGCCTGCGAGGCGGCTCCGGGCTGCGGCACCTGGAAGAGACCCCTGGTGGACAACCCCAGCTACAAGGGCAAGTGGAAGCCCTCCATGATCGACAACCCCAACTACCAGGTAGGCCCTCGGTCCTGGTCTCGGTCTTGACTCGGACGCTAGCGTGTGAGACCCCAGTGAGCCTGAAGGCGGCGCTGCTGCTGCTGTGTGTGTGCAGGGTGTGTGGAAGCCCAGGAAGATCTCCAACCCGGCCTTCTTCGAGGACCTGCAGCCCTTCAGGATGAGCCCCTTCAGCGCCCTGGGCCTGGAGCTCTGGTCCATGACCTCCGACATCTTCTTCGACAACTTCTTCATCACCGACGACCGCAACGCCGCCGACCGCTGGGCCACCGACGGCTGGGGGCTGAAGAAGGCAGCGGAGGGCGCCGCTGAGGTAGGAGGAGCTGCCTGCCGCTGCTGCCACGCCCCCTACAGGTGGCAGCAGGACTCCACATAGTCCAGATTCAAAGATTTTTTTATTTGTGACACGGCAGGAAGTAGTTGGTGGTCCAACCTGTGGTCACTGACTCAGTGCTGTGGTTGATGGTCCACTGGCCTGGGTTATGATAAAAGCTGCACAGAAATGCACAAATATTATTTCATGGATTCATTGATTATAGTATGTTCAGCTTTTACCAATGTGAAGATCCTCAATCAGGCTGAATGCTACACACTGAGGTGTCGCCACCTCTGCTGCCCCCTGGTGGCCGCTGCCGTCCTGACCGCTTGTTCCACTGTGTCGGCAGCCCGGATTGGCCGCCCAGATGCTGACGGCGGCGGAGGAGCGGCCCTGGCTGTGGGTGGTCTACGTCCTGACGGTGGCCCTGCCCCTGGTCCTGGTCCTGGTCTTCTGCTGCACCGGCAAGGTGAGACCACCACCATCTTCATCATCTTCATCTTCATCATCATCCAGGGGGGTGGCTGCTGATTGCCTGCAAGGCCCTGGAGTTCCTGCAGGGTTCACCTAGAGTGTGTGTGTGTGTGTGTGTGTGTGTGTGTGTGTGCCTGCCTCCACAGAGGTCTTCTTCAGGATCAGCTGAGCTCAGTCTCACCTCCTTACAGGAAGAGCTTCATCCAGCTGTAGGTCCCCCCCTGCCCCCGCTAGTCTAGCGCCCCCCTCGGGCCGGGGGTGGCCGCTGCTGTTGCCGTGTGTTGTTGTGTAGCTTAGAGTAGTTGTTGTTGTTGTTGTTGTTATCATCGTTGTGGTTGTTGCGTCAGTGTTGTTGTTTCCAAACCACACACTGATAAACTAACACACACACACTGAAGTTCTGCAAGACATCTCTAGTGTGTGTCTGTGTCTGTGTCTGTGTCTGTAGCTGACCAGTTGTGTGTTTTTTGTGTGCAGAAGAAGAGTCCAGCGACGGCGGCGGCAGAATACAAGAAGACGGATGAAGCTCAGCCTGACGTGAAGGAGGAGGAGGAGAAGGAGGAGGCAAAGGAGGAGGAGGAAGAGGAGGAGAACAGTCCAGGTGGGTCGTCGGTCACTTTGGGTTTTTATTGTCCTGATCCTGCTGTCAACTCCTGACCAGAGCATCTCCTCCTCCTCTTTCTTCTTCTCCTCCTCCTCTCTTCTTCTTCTCCTCCTCCTCCTCCTCTTCTTCTTCTCCTCCTCCTCCTCCTCCTCCTCCTCCTCCTCCTCCTCCTCCTCCTTTCTTCTCTCCTCCTCCTCCTCCTCTTCTTCTCCTCTCCTCTCTTCTCCTCCTCCTCCTCTTTCTTCTTCTCTCCTCCTCCTCTTTCTTCTTCTCCTCCTCCTCCTCCTCTTTCTTCTTCTCCTCCTCCTCTTTCTTCTTCTCTCCTCCTCCTCTTTCTTCTTCTCCTCCTCCTCCTCCTCTTTCTTCTTCTCCTCCTCCTCCTCCTCTTTCTTCTTCTCCTCCTCCTCCTCTTTCTTCTCCTCCTCCTCCTCCTCTTTTCCTCCTCTTCTTCTTCCTTCTTTGCCTCCTCCTCTTTCTTCTCCTCCTCCTCCTCCTCTTTCTTCTCCTCCTCCTCCTCTTTCTTCTTCTCCTCTTCCTTCTTTGCCTCCTCCTCCTCCTCCTTCTTCTACTCCAGAAGGTGAAGGCGATGAAGACGAGAACGCTGCAGAGGAGAAGGACGAGAAGGACGACGCAGCAGCAGAGGAGGCTGACGAGGTGAGCTCGCCACAGTTGCAGTACCGCCCTCGGCCACCAGAGGGTCTCAGCCCCTCACTGAAGCCCCTCTGTGTCCCCCTGCAGAAACTGGAGGACGACGTTCTGCGGAGATCTCCCAGGAACAGGAGGTCCAGAAAAGACTGATGGGTGGAGAGGGAGGAGGGGGGAGGAAGTCCCGCCCTCACTCGCTCGCCCGTCCACTCACCCACTCACCTCCCTCCTCCTCCTCTCTACCCCTCCCCCCTCTGCTCCACGGAGACGCCTGGATGGAACCCGTTAGCAGCAGTTCAAGTCGGCAGGAAGCCAATCAAGACCTCCTCCATGGACGCCTGATGATGATGATGATGATGATGATGATGATGACAGAGTGGACTTAGTTAGTGTGATTAACAGAATTTTTGTTGTTGTTGTTGTTGTTTTTTTTTGTTGTTTTTTGTTTTTTAATGAGATTAACTTAAAACTTCCTCCGTCATTCCACAGCAGCGCCTCTAAAAACCACCGGGGGGCTCCGCCCACTCCACACCCCGCTAACAAACGCACGGCTAATTTCATCTTTGGCAACTTGCTAACCGGGCGTGGGGGGATTGTCTAACACATTTAGTCGTTAGCTGCCGGCTAGCCTCTTGTCCCCTCTCCCACCCCCACCCCCCACCCCACTCCCCCCCAAAAAAAGAAGCTGTTGAACTTTTTTTTTTATTATTATTATTATTATTAGCTTACAACAAGAAAGAAGAAAGGAAGGGGGAAAAAACCCCGGTGTTAACGCAACAAGCTAACAAGCAAAAACCAAATAGCTGTTTGACTAACGCAGCTAACACTAGGAGAAGCTATTAGCATTGTGCTGGAGTTAGTGAGCTAGCCAGCTAGTTGGTGGGACTGCTAGCAGCAGGATGTAGCGCCACCATCAGGTCCAACCACATTCAGACAGACTCGATGGTCTTGTGTTGTTCAGACTGGTTCAAACTGGACCGGTCCCGCCTCCTGACTTCTTCCCCGTCGGCCCTTTTTGTCTCCATGTGTGGCTGTTAGCTCCCCCCACTGCCTGCCAGGAGGCACTGCAGCAATTGGATGGTGGATTCTGATGGGATGACAGGACGGGGGTGTTGAGCCAAGTGTAGTGGGCGTCACCATTTCCTGTCAGGTGACCCCTTTAAAAAAAAAAAGAAGAAAAAAAAAGATTTTTTTTGTCCAACTTCCAATTAAACAAACAGGGAACCAGCTACACCAGCTCTGATTCTGATTGGTTCTTTGTTCTGTCCACGTTGTTGCTCTGAAGTGCTTGCTTTACCACCACTCCCCTTTACCCCGCCCCCCCCCCTGTCTCCTGTTGTGTTGTCGTCTTGCTCTGTCTGTTGCCGAATGAAGCTGTAGAATCGACACTGTAATCTGCTGGTTGTAACGACTCTGTGATTGGTTGACTGACTGTGTGTCCCCCGATGCAGCGGCGGCGCCGCCGCAGTGGCGAAGCTCCCAACCTGCAAGTGAAATACTGTGACTGCCAGTTTAGGGGAGGGGGAGGGGCTACTCGGTGTGTGGAGCAGCTGTGCATTTTGTTTTGATAAATAATAAAAGGCCAAATGGACAATAGACTGGACTGTGTGTGTGTTTGCTCCAGCTCTTGAAAAATAACGACGACGAAAGTTTTTAAATCAATTCTCCAAAGTGTCGCTAAAGCAACGGCTGACGCTCTCAAACAGATCAGAACGTAGAACATCCGCTTAATCACACTTTTAAACAGGCAAAGTGAGCGCCGTGTCAGAAAGAGACATACTGATGCGTATCTTTGCGCGTTTATTAGAGGTTGTACGATCATTCGGGACCAATAATGTGGCGGAGTTACAGATTGGAGCTTTATAATGGAGGAAAAAAAAGATCTTGAACTTTTTCAAAACTTCAGGCAACCTTGCTGCCAACACCGGGTTAAAGTTTAAGGTCCTCGCATGACTCGGTGCTGCAAGTGTGGGGGAATTAAATCAAATGAAATCAGTGGAAAACAAAGCGCGGCCTGGCCTGCCTGTCTGGAGAACCCGGAAGTGGACGGGACCTTGTTTTCCACATGACTGCACGTCTTTTAAATCGGCAGCCAATCGCACAAGTCGACAGGAAGTTCCCTTCGAGCGACGCGAAGCCGTTGCTTTTATTGAATTAATTATGTTTATTCGTCAGTTCTTCATTTTTGCCGTCGCTTGTTGACTCATTAGTACGGAAGCGCAATACTGCCATACTTGAAAAATAATAAACAGGGCTCAGTATCACGTTATAACGTGTAAGTTTCACTCAATAGCTTGAAAATTCCACGATAAAACGTGAAAGCGTCACCAAATGACGTGATAGTTTCACGTCATAACGTGACAGTTTCACGAAATAGCGTGAAAGCGTCACGGAAAACGTCATAGTTGAACGTTATTTCGTGATACTGCTCCCTGTTTATTTGGTTCTCGTGTGGCAGCAATGTGCTTCCGTACATTTGTGTTGTCTTGCTCTCTGTTGCTGTGATTCGTCCGTGAGCTGTGGCTTGCCGAATCCTCGCTCGTCATTGGCTGCGTCTGGTTGCCTGTCAAGAGTGAGAGGTGGGAACAAGGGACGTTCCTCGCTGATCTGAAGGGGGGGGGCGAAAAGAGAAAGTTTCCAAGATGGCGGCGCGGAGCTACCTGTCGGCTGGAAAACAATAGAAGCAGCTTCCCTCCCGCACCGAGTGGCTCCGTTCCCGCTGAGGAGCCGCCAAAGTCTCGGCGCCTTCACAACCCCCGCAGCCGCCACACGGGCTTCGGTCTCTGGGGGGTGGATTATCCGGCCCGCCGCGTCGGAAAATAGAAGAATTGAGCCGTAATGCTCTATTTAAACGTTCGGGGCTAGCCGCCGAGCTAGGTTAGCAAGCAGCTAGCTGAGCTAGCGCTAGGCTAGTGCTAGGCTAGCCCGCCCCCAGCCAAAACACAGCGGTGGTGGCTAACGGCTAGCGGCTAACAGATACAGGGGAGACGGAGGATCAGCTGTTTTGCCAGACAGATGCTGTGAGGACAACAGCCACACTTTCCACAGTGAGTACATCTCTACTTTTTCCACTGCGCTCTCTTTAAAATACAACCGCCCGGAGCCTTTTGTCGTCTCCGTGTTTGCTTGACGACGGTTCGATTTTAAGCCATTTTGTGCCCGCGGCGAACCAACAGCTGCCAAGTTTAGTTAAAGAAGCCCAACTTGTTAGCCGCGGCTAGCCTGTTAGCTCTGCCGTGTCGCTAAGCAAGCGAGCTAACTACCGAACTCTCTGGGCAAAATAAAGTTTTCGATCACTTTGCCGGATGCTGTGGTGCTTCCAGTGCGGTGTAACTGCGGGGTTTTGTCCGGGGGAGCCGAATTTAAGTCTCGGCGGCTGATAGCAGAGTTCCCCCCTCTAAAACAGCCCAGTTTTAACGCTATCTCGGTCATTTTTAGAAGAGATTTTCTTTGACGCTCCCAACTTTGATTTGGAGTGGAGGAATGCGCTAACTAACTTGTAGCACAGGGCGACTTTAGTTTGATTTGGACCAAGGAGGTGGTGGCACGGCGTCCAACTCCATTGAATGGAATTCCGAACGAGAAGCTTCCCTAAAACCCGAGACGATTTGTCACCCCTTTTTTTTTTTGAGAGGCGCTACTCGGTTTTTTAAACAATCATCCGCCCCAATGAATCAAGGGTTTGTTGTGTTGTGTGATTGTGTTCCGGGCGGAATGTGGCTTTAAATGTTCGCCCGCAACACCATGTCTGTGTTTAAATAGAGTCGAAATTCAGGAGGGTGGGTTTGG
Organism: Thamnaconus septentrionalis; assembly: GCA_009823395.1. Classification (NCBI taxonomy): domain Eukaryota; kingdom Metazoa; phylum Chordata; class Actinopteri; order Tetraodontiformes; family Monacanthidae; genus Thamnaconus; species Thamnaconus septentrionalis. The sequence goes on along the minus strand of CM020509.1, from coordinate 552,330 downwards.
TTTATGCACCCCCATATCTAAGAAAACAAACCCTTAATTTTCCTCTCCGCCAGTGAGTGCCGCTGCGGCTGAAGGCCATTAGCAAGACAAAGGTCGCCTCCATGGAGCCCGCAGCAGCAGCAGCAGCAGCAGCAGCGGCAGCAGCAGCAGCACCGGGGTCTTTGTAAAAAAAAAAAAATTAATAAAGAGGGCCGGTGGGGTTTGGACAGAGCCGCATTCAGCCGCATTTTATGGACGAAGCGAACGGCAGCGACAGAAACCCGAGGCGGGATTTTCTCCCCTGCAAGTCTTGATTGATGATGGCGGATTTTGTTACACCGCGACACAGCGCGGTGATGGAGAGGCTCCGGCGGAGGATCGAGCTCTTCCGGCAGCATCACAACAGCTGCGAGAGCCGCTACGAGAGCGCGACGCTGGAGCGCCTGGAGCTGGAGCGGCAGCAGACGTTCGCCCTGCACCAGCGCTGCCTGCAGGCCAAGGCCAAGCGCTCCAACAAGCACCGGCAGCCGCAGCCAGCACCGCCGGCGGCGGCGGCGGCGGGCGGCGGGGAGCAGGGCGGCCAGAGGGCAGCAGCAGGAGGAGGAGGAGGAGGAGCAGCAGGAGGCTCGGAGCCCGGGGAGGGAGGAGGCACAGCGGCGGAGCAGAGCCGGAACAGCACCCTGATAGCGGTGAGTGAGATCCGTCTGTCTGTCTGTTTACTCATCCATCCATCCATCTACTCACTCCTCCATCCAACTGGTCCAGTCCAGGGGTGGGCGGGCCAACTTTTTCGCTGGCGGGTTGTGAAATTTCCCCGAGAGGCTGGAGCAGCAGCAGATGGATGGAGTGTTTGGGGGAAACAGTCAATCATGGGACGTGTACACACATGTTGCTGTAATGTGAACTGAAAATGAAGCAATGCAAAGTTGCAACCAATTCAGTGTCTTTGAAGCCCCACCAGGGTGTTTAGCTCTGAGAACCACCCAGAACCATCCAGAACCACCAGGGTGTTTATCCAGAACCATCCAGAACCACCAGGGTGTTTATCCAGAACCATCTAGAACCATCCAGAACCACCCAGGTGTTGAGCTCTTAGAATCATCTAGAACCACCCAGAACCATCCAGAACCACCAGGGTGTTTAGCTCTGAGAACCATCCAGAACCACCCAGAACCACCAGGGCGTTTAGCTCTGAGAACCACCCAGAACCATCCAGAACCACCCAGAACCACCAGGGTGTTTAGCTCTGAGAACCATCTAGAACCATCCAGAACTACCAGGGTGTTTAGCTCTGAGAACCATCCAGAACTACCAGGGTGTTTATCCAGAACCATCTAGAACCACCAGGGGGTTTAGCTCTGAGAACCATCCAGAACCACCCAGAACCACCCAGAACCACCAGGGTGTTTATCCAGAACCATCTAGAACCACCAGGGTGTTTAGCTCTGAGAACCACCCAGAACCATCCAGAACCACCAGGGTGTTTATCCAGAACCATCTAGAACCACCAGGGGGTTTAGCTCTGAGAACCATCCAGAACCACCCAGAACCACCCAGAACCACCAGGGTGTTGAGCTCTCAGAACCATCCAGAACCATCCAGAACCACCAGGGTGTTTATCCAGAACCATCCAGAACCACCAGGGTGTTTAGCTCTGAGAACCACCCAGAACCACCCAGAACCATCCAGAACCACCAGGGTGTTTATCCAGAACCATCGTGAACCATCAGGGTGTTTAGCTCTTAGAACCACCCAGAACCATCCAGAACCATCCAGGTGTTTAGCTCTTTATTGAAATGACTCTGAAAACACTGCAAACATGGAGGACATTGTTATGACTTGCTTACCTTGAATATCGTTTCTTTAAGTTGGGCAGGCCATATTTGGCCCCCAGGCCGTAGATTGCTCACGCTCGACCTAGTCAGCCAGTCAGTCAGTCAGTCAGCCTGGAGGAGAAGCAGCTAGCAGGAGAAACCAGTCAGTGTGGAGATGTTGGAGATGAGTTGAATTCTTCCTCTACTCTGTGAAGCTGTTCACGCTGAAGCTGCTGATGCTCTGGTTGGACACATGTTGGGTCATGTGACCCGCCGGGCCCCCCGTCCTCCATCGGCCTTGTATTCCTTTGTCCATCACATGACCTTTGACCTCTCTCATTGTGATTCAGTAGAAGCTGCCAAGACCTTTGTAGGTCCTTAAGAGTTAATACCTGTGTGTGTGTGTGTGTGTGTGTGTGTGTGTGTGTGTGTGTGTGTGTGTGTGTGTGTGTGTCACAGCAGGTGGATGAACCTGTTTGAATCAGCAGCTTTGTTCATTATTCAGCTGCTGAAGGACCAACCAGGTAGCAGCTTCTAGTGTGTGTGTGTGTGTGTGTGTGTGTGTGTGTGTGTGTGTGTTGAGGAGAGTTGAGTCACTCTGAATAGAACCACACACACACTCACACTTGTACAAGTGTGTTTGTGTGAGCAGCTGCACCTCCACTCCCACCTGGGAGAGGAGGAGTTTGCTCACCTCTGCTCCTGTGTTGTGATTGGCTGCTGTTGGTTGTGATGTCACTGAAGGAAGTAGCAGTTTGAAAAGTTTCAGCCAGTCGAGGCTGGTTGGACAGGTGGAGGAGGAGGAGGGAGCAGCAGGTGGTGTCTCCAGTGTGATGGTCAGGTGGTCCAGCAGTGATCAGCTGATGCTGGCTGAGCAGGTGTCCCTGCAGCGCCCCCTAGTGGAGCAGAGCAGCAGTGTGAGGCAGTCAGCTGACTGGCTGAGGTGCTGCAGCTGGACAGTGGTGATCAGCTGACTGCAGGCTGAGGATCTGAGGAGCCTCTTTGTTCTGCAGCCACATGGAAACCAGCCTGCAGCTGGCTGGCTGCAGAGTGTGTGTGTGTGTGTGTGTGTGTGCGGGCGCCCCTGCAGCCACTCAGCTGCCTCAGCACCTTCAGGAATAGAAACCCTCTGTCACGATGTGACAGCTGCCCCCTAAAATAACCCAGAGGTCACATGACCTGAACACGGACGTCTCATCTCTTCTGATTATCGATCGGTGAACGTGATTGGCTGTGTCAAGTTTTTGACGCAGTCTGAACCAAATACCTTCAGTTGTGAACCTCTCACCATTCAATTCCGATTCTTGATTCAGTTGATTCCTGACTCCAGTGATACCCTGAGGTTGGTTGAAGCTGGTTTAGGTTAGTTTAAGGTTGGTTGGGACTAGTTGAGGCTAGTTTAAGGTTAGTTAGGGCTAGTTTAGGTTAGTTACTAGCTGAGACTAGCTGATACTAGTTTCAGGCTTTTTAGGGCTAGTTGAGGCTAGTGTAAGGTTGGATGGGGCTAGTTGAGACTAGTTTAAGGCTAGTTAGGGTTAGTTGAGACTAGTTTAAGCTTGGTTGAGACTAGTTTAGGTTAGTTTAAGGCTAGTTGAGGCTGGTCTAGGTTGGTTGTTAGGGCTAGTTGAGGCTGGTTTAAGCTTGGTTGAGGCTGGTTGAGGCTAGTTTTAGGCTAGTTAAAGCTAGTTTAGGTTAGTTTAAGGTTAGTTAGGGCTAGTTTAGGCTAGTTAGGGCTAGTTGAGGCTAGTTTAAGCTTGGTTGAGGCTGGTTGAGACTAGTTTAAGGCTAGTTAGAGCTAGTTTAGGTTAGTTGAATGGGGCTTTTAGATTAGTTGAGACTGTAAGGTTGGATGGGGCTAGTTGAGACTAGTTTAAGCTTGGTTGAGTCTGGTTGAGACTAGTTTAAGGCTAGTTAGAGCTAGTTGAGGCTAGCTGGAGCTGAGCCTGACGCTGCTCCTCAGGGCCATGGTGTGCTTGCTAACCCCTGGCTGTGTCTCCTCCTCCAGCTGCAGGAGACTGTGAAGAGGAAGCTGGAGAGCGCCGGCTCCCCGCTGGGCCGCGAGCAGAGCAACGGCTACGGCGACTCCTGCTTCCCGCCCAGCAAGAAGGCGTGTCTGGAGAACGGCGCCGCCAACGGCTCCCCACTGGACTCCAAGCTGGGCCTGGTGGAGGCGCTGGGCGTCAACGGCACCCACGAGGCCGCCGCCGCCAATGACGGAGGGGGGCGGGACCTGCTGGACTTCCACCGCAAGGAGATGAAGCAGGAGCCCGACGACATCCTGCCCATCATGCCGCCGTCAGGGGGCGGGGCCAGCAGCCTCTTCCCCGACCTCAACCTGAACGAGCAGGAGTGGACGGAGCTGATGGAGGAGCTCAACTGCTCGGTGCCCTACGAGGACATCCAGGACATCCTCAACGACGGCTTCGAGGACCGCAAGGACCCGCTGGAGCAGCTGGCGGCCCCCGCCGTGGTGGGCGGAGCTGCGGCAGGAGGGGAGGGGCCGGGGGGGCCGCCCTGCTGCCCCCGGACCTGGTCTCCGTCAAGTCCGAGTTCTCGCCAGCCTCGGTGGTGGCCTTTGAGCAGCAGGACTCCCGGGCCGCGGGCTCCTCCCCCCACGTCAGGGCCACGCCCACGGGCCCCGCCCCTCACACCCCCCTCCCCACCAGCTCGCCCGCCGCCGCCTCCTCGGCGTCCTCGCCGGCTGCTGCTGCTGCTCCCGCCGCCGGCCCCCCTCCCAGACAGCTCCACCTGCTGCCCCCCAAGGACCTGTCGCCGGCGCAGCAGCTGCAGCAGCTGGCAGCGCAGCAGCAGCGGGCGCAGCAGCAGCAGCAGCAGCAGCAGCAGCACCTCCACAGCCAGCTGCAGCACAAGCAGCAGCAGCAGCCGGCAGCAGGGGGCGCCAAGTTCCACAGCCAGGGGCCCCACCCTCACCCCCACCCCCACTCGGCAGCCTGGCCCCCCATGGCGGCCTCCTCCCAGAGCCCACTAGGGGGCGCCTTCGGCCTGGACAAGCCCAGCAGCCCCTCCCTCTACCCCC
>CM020509.1:540000-542500 GCA_009823395.1 Thamnaconus septentrionalis | reverse complement strand
CAGACAGACAGACAGTCAGTAGATCAGACAGACAGTCAGATCAGTCAGTCATTCAGTCATTCAGACAGTCAGTAGATCAGTCAGACAGTCAGTCATTCAGACAGTCAGTAGATCAGTCAGTCAGACAGTCAGACAGACAGACAGTCAGTCAGACAGACACAGTCAGTAGATCAGTCAGACAGACAGACAGACCGACAGTCAGTCAGTAGATCAGACAGACAGTCAGATCAGTCAGTCATTCAGACAGTCAGTAGATCAGTCAGTCAGTCAGACAGACAGACAGACAGTCAGTCAGTTGTCTACTTCTTCTTTTCTTCTCTAGATTCAGACTCTCCGTCCTGCAGGGAAATCATGAGGCTGCAATGATTTGAATAGAGCAAACAAAGCCAGGCCTTCACAAACAGGAAGTGATGTCATCCCCTCGGGCAGCCTTGTGGTCAGAGAGAGAGAGAGAGAGAGCGCTGTGGTTGCTTTATTTTATTTTTTTTCTGCATCAAACAACAACATTCTGAACTGAGGGGCTCCAGACTGCAGGAGCTCAGTGGCGCCACCTAGAGTCACCTCTAAACACACAGGAGGCTGAGGAGGTGCAGGGGGCGCCGCTGAGAACCCCTGCACACTCAAATACTGACACTTCCAGTCATTAGTATCACTGTACTACTGCTAGTATCGTGATACTGTTGAAGTGTCAGTACACTGACACTGCAGTACTGTCAGTACAGTGATACTGCAGTACTGGTAATACAGTGATACTGCAATACTGGTAATACAGTGACACTGCAGTACTGTCAGTACAGTGATACTGCAGTACTGGTAATACAGTGATACTGCATTACAGTGATACTGCTGTACTGTCAGTACAGTGATACTGCAGTACAGTGATACTGCAATACTGGTAATACAGTGATACTGCATTACAATGATACTGCAATACTGGTAATACAGTGATACTGCAATTCTGGTAATACAGTGATACTGCAGTACAGTGACACTGCATTACAATGACACTGTAATACTGGTAATACAGTGACACTGCAATACAGTGATACTGTAATACTGGTAATACACTGATACTGTCAGTACAGTGATACTGCAGTACAGTGACACTGCAATACTGGTAATACAGTGACACTGCAGTACTGTCAGTACAGTGATACTGCAATACTGGTAATACTGCATTAGCATGAATTGCAGTACTGTCAGTAGATAACTACTGCATTGGATTAAATGCCCAAGCTTCTGCTCTGCAAATGGATCAGGAGTTTGATCATCAACACAATATGTTGAATAATAGTACTAATAATAATAAACCCAGGGCAAAATGCAACCACCGTCACCACCAGGGGGCAGTCTGGAGCCCTGCGACACACGAACATCGAGGTGTGTGTGTGTGTGTGTGTGTGTGTGATTATCACAACAACTGTGGGCAAAAACACACAACTACACACAGTTTCCCATGATTCCTTGTGTTTGTGTCTGTCTGTGATGAAGGTGATCAGACTCACTGATCACTGCTGGCTGTCTGATGATGATGATGATGATGATGATGTACTTCCTGTCCCCCTGATGTCACGTGATCGGGTCACATGACGGCCGTGTGACCGGCCGGTGCTGCAGTTGGTCAGGCCGAGCTGTTACAGCGCCCCCTATCTACTGTATTCAGCCTGTTGCTCTGGTTGTTGTTGTTGTGTGTGTGTGTGTGTGCGTGTGTGCGTGCGTGCGTGTGTGTGTGTGTGTGTGCGCGCCTAGCGCAGCGCCTCCTGCTGGGGGGCTTCACTGTAAATGTCTCTAAATATATTTTTGGTATGTATGTACTGTATGCCTTTCCTATTGACGTGGAGAAGATAGAAGTTATTTTTATATATTGCAGCAGCTGAATTTTTGTAAGTATTTTATACTTTTGATATGGTTCTCTGTAAAACAAGAGTATTATGTAAATATAGTTCTTTAGAAACACTGCCAGTGTGTGTGTGTCTGTTCCTGTGGGGGGGGGGCAAAGATACATAGGAAAAAATACCTTCGTTAGGGGTTCAATAAACCAAACCGCAACATTTGGATTTGATGAGAGAGAGAGAGAGAGAGAGAGAGAGAGAGAGAGAGAGAGAGAGAGAGAGAGAGAGAGAGAGAGAGAGAGAGAGAGAGAGAGAGAGAGAGAGAGAGAGAGAGAGAGAGAGAGAGAGAATCCCAGCGCTGCCTCGTCGTCTCGCACACTTCCTGTTGACACACTGCAGCCGTCCGATTGGACCTCAGCCCCTGAGGGGGCCGGTGGGCGGAGCCAGGAGCACCTTCACAATCCATCAGAGGGTCTTCAGGAACCAGCAGAGAACTTTCCTCTTCCAGTTGGGGGTTCCATAAACCAAACCGCAACATTTGGATTTGATTGGGTGGCAGCAGTCAGGTGACTGTGGAGGCTCCGCCCTCTCCCTCCCTCACCTCATCACCTGCTGCTGCTGCTGCTGCTCGGCACTGCAGTCATGCAGCAGCAGCAGCAGCAGGTGGA
>CM020509.1:522500-537500 GCA_009823395.1 Thamnaconus septentrionalis | reverse complement strand
AACAGGATCAGACACACACACACACACACACCTATGGACGTTCACACTCACACACACACACACACCGCTCAACTGTTGAACAAGTGGAACCTGCCGACAGGAAGTCGGTTAAATATTTACATTGTGCGTGCTCTCTCTGTGTGTCCCTGTCTCTCTCTATCACACACACACACACACAGTGTGACGTCATGTGCGCGGGGTGTGTGTGTGTGTTTGTCAGAGTGAGCTGATGCTGAAGGAATCTCCTCCAGCCTGAAGCTGCACAGCTGAACCGCTGCTAGCTCGCTGCTAGCTCGCTCATGCTAACAGAGGCCCGCAGGACGTCGCACTAGTGATGTTTGTCTGTTTTCCTCCGTCAACTTTTCTCAAACTGTCACTCGCTGTGTGTTCCCAAACTCTACAACCAGTCGCTGTAGTGTCTCAACTTTTCCCGAGTCACTGTGCGGACAGAAGAGGAAGTTTGCGCCGCTTCTGAGCCGCTCAAAAGTGAGTTTCTGCACTTGAACGCTGAGAAGCCCGAGATCCGAGGCACTCAGCGTGACCCTGAAGGCAGCACCACGCCCGCCCCCTGCTGGCGGGGGCCGAGCGACGCGTTCAGGGGTCTGCTCGGAAAGTTTGGAAGTTGACAACAGAAGAAGAAGAAGAAGAAGAAGTAGAAGTGGAGAGGAGGAGGTGGAGAAGGAGGCGCTGCTGCTGCTGCTGCTGCTGCTGCTGGAAGTCGGCGGCCGGAGGACGGAGGAGGGATGGGCTGCACCCACAGCAAGGTGACCGGCTCACACTCACTCACACCGGGGCAGGTCGAACCGAGGCCCGGCTGACCGGGCCGGCGGAGGGCGGGAGGCCGAGCCGAGCCGAACAGAGCCGAACAGAGCTGAGCGGTGAACGGGCTTTCAGCTCTTTGTTCGCCGCCGCTCGTTAGTCAGTGAGTCAGTCAGTGAGTCAGTCAGTCACTTTGAGACTCGTTCGGCTCCTCGTAAGTTGATGAGCCGTTAAAGTGAAGCCTCGTTCGCTCGGTTCGGAGCCGCCAACATCTGTTTCCAATCCGGCGTCGGTTCGGAGCCGCCGCCGCTCGTTCGCACAGCGGCTCGCGGTCCTCCCGCCAGGGAGCGAGCGAGCGAACGGCTCCCGAGTGACTCACTGACTCGCAAATCACTTTATTGGACTTGAAAAGAGTCGCTGCCGCTCTGATTGTTTCGGCTGTGTGTGTGTGTGTGTGTGTGTTTTCTCGGTGGTTGTGTGCCGATGCTGACGACGGTTTTTTTTGTCGCTGTCCTATCGATGTATCGATCACTCATTGATGTCACGGCGTCTGTAATCTCAGCAGATTAGTTTCTAATCTGTCTAAAGTAAACAGTTGTGATGAGTCAAAGCGCTGCTGCCCTGTTTTCCCCGAGACCACACACACACACACACACACACACACACACACACACACACTGTGTATCAAGCTCGCTGGTGATGAGAACCTCCACTGGTTCCCATTGTGAGCTAACAGCTAATGCTAAAGGCAAAACTTCCAGAAACTATTAGCACCAATTTAGCAGCCTGAGGCTAAAGACTTGTTAATTCACTGGCTAACGTTAGCATTTATGAGCTGAACAGATTTTTCTTCTCACAGTTTAAAGTGCTAGCAGTGCAGTGGTTGTTTCGCCCAACTGACAACAAACTGATTTATTTATTTATTTATTTATTTATTTATTTATTTTAGTGCAAACACAGTCCCAGCTGACTGATGACGTCACGTCTTTAGGCTGCAGTGTTCTCCAGAGTACCTGGAGGAAAGTCACAGAAACTGTGTTTCCGTGACCTCTAGCATTGCGCCAAACCTAAACGTGGCAGTAAAAACCTGCAGCTCAACCTGGAAGAACCTCTGAAATGTTTCTAAAAGGTTTTGACGCTGTCATGAGGTCATGGAAATGGCAGTTTATACGTCAGCGGACGTGACCTACGGGGTCACGTGACCAGTTTGCTAAAGCAGTGAATACGCAGTGTTTTCTACCTCCAGTCCTCACAGATTTCAGAGGCATCGCTTTTATTTTGTGAAAAACTGTCCTGGAAACGCAGCGACTATCTGATGCTAGTGCTGCTGCTAGCGGTGTGTGTGTGTGTGTGTGTGTGTGTGTGTGTGTGTGTGTGTGTGTGTGTGTGTGTGTGTGTGTGTGTGTGTGTGTGTGTTCAGGCTGAAATATTTGACATTCTTACAGCATCACACTGCACATCTGGGCAGAGGAACGCTAACGCTATGCTAACAGTTTCAGACAGTTGTGTTGCTGCTGCTGCTAGCGTGGAGGTTAGCTGGCTGAGGCTAATGCTAATGCTAATTTCAGGGGTGCTGATGGTGCGTCCCTCCACCCCCTTCCATTCAGAAGCTGTTGTTGCATAATCTGAAATCCAGTGAGTCTTTGATTAGCTCAGAATAGACTGAGAGATTAGGAGACTCAGGACGCACACACACACACACACACACACACACACACGGTTGACGGTGCGTTCGCTGACACCACACAAAGTTTTCAATGGGAAACTCTTGGCACAGGTTGTGTTAAACCTTTTGTTGTGTTATTGTTTCAATCTCAGTGCAGTTTGAACCGGATTGACGGCAGCTTCTTTGTGTTGTCGCGTGTGTCCTGCTCCTGCTCTTCCTCTTCGTCGTCCTCTAGGTGGCGCCTCAGAGCCCAAATATCTGAGGTTTTGTGTGTGAAACTGTTTTGGCAGCAGAGCTGAAGTGAGGTGCAGTACCAGCGGTGACCACCGGGGGAGCACTGCTGCACTGCAGATCCAGGTGTGAGCTGCTCACAGCTGTTGTTGTCTCTGAAGTGGGAGTCACCTGACGATGTGTTCAAGGCCTCGGGGGGGAAACTGGGCGCCTGCCAGACGCTGACTCACCTGACCAACTACGTGACGTCCTTGGGGTCATGTGACCTGCTGGGGGCGGAGCCTGCGGGCTTCCCAGTCCTTCTCGTGATGTTATTAATACCCGAAGAATCAGCAGGTCCATAAACGCCTCCTTGTTTGTTGACCGTTGCCAGGCTGGCTGCAGGACTGTCTGAGTGTGTGTGTGTGTGTGTGTGTGTCTCAACCTCTGGCTGGTGGCCCTTAAGCAGGTCACCCTGGTTGGACCCGCAGAGTCACGACCAATGAATTCATAAAACGCCTGTTTTGATATTTTTAGCGGCTAGCCGCCAACAGAGAGCTTCGGCTGTTGGATTGCTAGCATCGCAAGAACTAGCCGTCTGTTGAGGTGCATTGTGGGTAATGAAGGCAGGAAGTGTCCTCAACACAGCCACACATCTGTGTTACTGTTTAAACGCTGACTAGCCTAGCTTAGCTTAGCATTACATCCCATAACTCAGTGTTAGAGGTTCAAAGGTGAGTTCACACTGAAGATGCTGGGCTAGGGTTAGCTATCGATGCTAAGCTAGTCTGTGTGTGTGTGTGTGTGTGTTGCATAAACAACACTTGTTTATCTGTCATTAGAGTGTAGTGTTGGGCGGAGTCAGTCAGTCGGAGGTGGGCGGAGTCTCACTGCAACCTTCTTCTTTCCCTCTGTGTTTCCATCCAGCAGCAGAAGAAGAAGAAGAGGCAGCAGAAGATCAGCGGCGCTGATGGAGGCGGAGGTGAGCGGGTCACTTCCTGTTTCACTTCCTGTTGCACTTCCTGTTTTCTGTGTCAACGCCACCGCAATTTCAAAGGCCACAAATAAATAAACAAATAAATAAATGACGTGTGTAAAGCTTGGTTGGAGCTGCTCATTGGTCAGGACCTGGTCACATGGTTCCTCAGCTGACTGGCCCCTCCCCCTCCAGCAGGTGGACCCCCCCCAGGCGAGCAGGAGGTCCACCTGGAGAAGCAGCTGGAGTGCTTCGAGTGGCAGCTGAGGCTCCTGAAGGGGGCGCTGTCGGCCGGCGGGACCCCCGAGTGGGCGGAGCTGCTGAGGCATCACGCCGACCAGGAGGTGTGCGCTGTGGTGCTCAGCTTCCTGGAGAAGGTCAGTGCGCCACCTGCTGGTGCGGGGAGGGCAGTGGTTGGTTCTCCTGGTGTGAACCTGTGCTCCTCAGGTGAGGACGGAGACCACGGCCGACCTGAACGTGCTGCACGAGCAGAAGAGTCAAGCTGCTGCAGAGGACCATGAGAGGAACCTAGAAGGTAACGGTGAATCTTCTCCAACCTTCTCCCTTCAACCTTCTCCAACCCTCTCCAACCTTCTCCAACCTTCTCCAACCTTCTCCCTCCAACCGTCTCCAACCTTCTCCATCCTTCTCCAACCTTCTCCAACCTTCTCCAACCATCTCCAACCTTCTCCAACCTTCTCCAACCCTCTCCAACCATCTCCAACCTTCTCCAACCCTCTCCAACCTTCTCCTTCAACCTTCTCCAACCCTCTACAACCTTCTCCAACCTTCTCCAACCTTCTCCAACCTTCTCCAACCTTCTCCAACCTTCTCCAACCATCTCCAACCATCTCCAACCTTCTCCAACCTTCTCCAACCTTCAACCTTCAACCTTCTCCAACCTTCTCCCTTCTCCACCCTCTCCAACCTTCTCCAACCTTCTCCAACCTTCTCCAACCCTCTCCAACCTTCTCCAACCCTCTCCAACCTTCTCCAACCTTCTCCAACCTTCTCCAACCCTCTCCTCTCCAACCTCTCAACCTTCTCCAACCTTCTCCAACCTTCTCCAACCTTCTCCCTTCTCAACCCAACCTCCAACCTTCTCCAACCTCTCCAACCTTCTCCAACCTTCTCCAACCTTCTCCAACCTCTCCAACCTTCTCCTTCTCCAACCTTCTCCAACCTTCTCTTCTCAACCATCTCCAACCTTCTCTCCAACCTTCTCCAACCTTCTCCAACCCTCTCCTTCTCCAACCTTCTCCCAACCTTCTACAACCTTCTCCAACCTTCTCCAACCTTCTCCAACCTTCTCCAACCTTCTCTCCAACCTTCTCAACCTTCTCCAACTTCTCTTCAACCCTCTCCAACCTTCTCCCTCCAACCGTCTCCAACCCTCTCCCACCAACCTTCTCCATCCTTCTCCATCCTTCTCCAACCATCTCCAACCTTCTCCAACCTTCTCCCTCCAACCTTCTCCAACCCTCTCCAACCATCTCCAACCTTCTCCAACCCTCTCCAACCTTCCAACCTCTCCAACCTTCTCCAACCTTCTCAACCCTCCAACCATCTCCAACCTTCTCCAACCTTCCAACCTTCTCCAACCTTCTCCAACCCTCTCTCAACCTTCTCCAACCTTCTCCAACCTCTCCAACCTTCTCCAACCTTCAACCTTCTCCAACCTTCTCCAACCCTTCTCCAACCTTCTCCAACCTTCTCCAACCTTCCCTTCAACCTTCTCAACCTTCTCCAACCCTCTCCAACCCTCTCCAACCCTCTCCTTCTCTCCTTCAACCCTTCTCCAACCTTCTCCAACCCTCTCCAACCCTCTCCAACCCTCTCCAACCTTCTCCAACCTCTCTCCAACCTTCTCCAACCTTCTCTCCAACCTTCTCCAACCCTCTCCAACCATCTCCAACCTTCTCCAACCCTCTCCAACCTTCTCCCTTCAACCTTCTCCAACCTTCTCCAACCCTCTCCAACCTTCTCCAACCTTCTCCAACCTTCTCCAACCTTCTCCAACCTTCTCCAACCTTCTCCAACCCTCTCCAACCTTCTCCAACCTTCTCCAACCTTCTCCAACCCTCTCCAACCTTCTACAACCCTCTCCAACCTTCTCCAACCTTCTCCAACCCTCTCCAACCTTCTCCAACCTTCTCCCTCCAACCTTCTCCAACCATCTTCTCCTACCTCCTGCTGCTGCTGCTGGTGTTGATGTTCTTCTGCTCGGTGCAGAGCTGCAGAGGAGGCACCAGCAGGAAGAGGCGGGGCTAACGGAGAAGTTCCAGGCTGCCCAGGACGTTCTGAAGGTACCAGTGATCTTCTCAGCAGGACAGCAGCTTTCATCAGTGGAGATGCAACCACCTCCAGAAGCTCCAATCAGAAGCAGCTGCCCAGGGGTCACCCAGGTCATCTGCGATTGGCCGAAGCCTTGATAGGGGGGCGGGGCTTCTTCACGGCAGCTTACAGCTGACCCCTAGAGCAGACAGGAAGTCCCCTGACTAGACAGGAAGTGCCTGGCTGCTCCTGACAGTGTGATGTGCGTGCTGGCCTGCAGGGGGAGCTGGAGCAGCTGGAGGCGGAGCTGCAGCACTACCAGCAGCTGCAGCAGAAGGTGCAGCAGTCGTCCTTCCAGAGGGACCTGCAGAGGAACCTGCAGGTGAGCAGCGAGGGGGCGGGGCCTAGGTGCAGGACACGCCTCCCATCTAATCTCAGCCAGCCCCCATTGGCTCAAAGCTGCCCCCCCCTCCTCCCTCCTGCAGGCCCACGGCAGCCCAGGTGCATTCTGGGAGTCGGAGCAGCAGTCGCTGCTGTTTGTGATCGAGATGAAGACTGAGCGCGTGCAGGAGCAGAGCAGGAAGCTGCAGTACATGGACTCGCTGGTAGGGGTCACATGACCTGAGCTCTAGGTCATCCTGTCTGCCTCCTGACTTCCTGTCGGACTTCCTGTCTGACTTCCTGTCTGCCTCCTGACTTCCTGTCGGACTTCCTGTCTGCCTCCTGACTTCCTGTCTGACTTCCTGTCTGCCTGCTGACTTCCTGTCTGACTTCCTGTCTGCCTGCTGACTTCCTGTCGGACTTCCTGTCTGACTTCCTGTCTGACTTCCTGTCTGACTTCCTGTCTGCCTCCTGACTTCCTGTCGGACTTCCTGTCTGCCTCCTGACTTCCTGTCGGACTTCCTGTCTGACTTCCTGTCTGCCTCTTGACTTCCTGTCGGTCTTCCTGTCTGCCTCCTGACTTCCTGTCTGACTTCCTGTCTGACTTCCTGTCTGCCTCCTGACTTCCTGTCAGACTTCCTGTCTGCCTCCTGACTTCCTGTCTGACTTCCTGTCTGCCTGCTGACTTCCTGTCGGTCTTCCTGTCTGCCTCCTGACTTCCTGTCGGACTTCCTGTCTGCCTCCTGACTTCCTGTCTGCCTCCTGACTTCCTGTCTGACTTCCTGTCTGCCTCCTGACTTCCTGTCTGACTTCCTGTCTGCCTCCTGACTTCCTGTCGGACTTCCTGTCTGCCTCCTGACTTCCTGTCTGCCTCCTGACTTCCTGTCGGACTTCCTGTGTGCTGCAGGTGCAGGAGAAGCAGGCGCTGCAGGAGCAGGCAGCCGTGGTGCTGCAGCAGAACGAGGAGCTGAAGGTTCGACTGGCCAACAGTCAGGAGCTGCTCCAGTAGGTGGCAGCAGAGAGCATCACTGTCACTGTAGAGAACTGTTACCGCTACACATAGATGATGCACAATCACACACAGTCGCTCCCAAAGTGGTGTTTAAAAAGTATTTTAAAACGAAAAGAAATAAATATAGAGAAAAATGTTGGACTTTAATTTTGGCGGGATTCAATTCAATCATTTGTTGACGAGACGTGATAGAAAGAGGACACTGGCGCTTTTTAATTTTGTAAGAATAAATTTGGCTCACAAAAAAATGAATTTATTTTTATTTATATTTTCTTATTAATAATAATAATAATAATAATATCATTATTATTATATTTTTACTTTTCATGTATTATTATTTTTTAATGGTAGTTATCAACAGTGTCCAGTTGGTATCGTCTGTTCTGACACAAACTATCTGCGTGTTTATGTTTGTCTATTGAAAATCATATTTTCTTATTTCCTGTCTTGTGTGTGTGTGTGTGTGTGTGTGTGTGTGTGTCAGGCAGGTGTCCCGGGAGCAGCAGGAGCTGCAGGGGGCGCTGCAGAGCCAGCTGCTGCTCAGCCAGAAGCTGGCTCAGGAGAAGGAGCAGCTGCTCTTCAAGCTGCAGCACTGCACTCCCAGCATGCACCTGGGCAACATGCTGCCTGAGCTGTTGCCCAGGTGAGCCGGGTCACATGACCCCCCCAGACCGGACCTGGGTCCTGGGGTCGCATGACCCAGGCCGGTCCGGATCAGATCAGACTGGACCAGGTTCGGACCCAACTGGACTTTAGGGTCACGGGGTCACCTGGTCACATGACCCCCTGACCCTGGACTGGACGCTGGATTGGGTCATGGGGTCACATGACCTCCATGACATCACTAGTCAGCCAGGCTGCAGCGCCCCCTGGAGGCTGTGAACAGACTGCAGCTTCAGTCTCTCTGATTGGTGGGTGTGTGTGGCCACATTGAGGCCCCGCCCACCACGGTCACATGGTGATGATTGTTTACACTGTTTGAATTTTTAGCCATAAGAAGTGTTTGTTGTTTGCTGACTGACTCTCTGGCTCCCCCACCTGGCAGTCAGGAGGACCGCCACCTGTCTAGAGCTAGCGGATTAGCTAGTTGGCGACGGCGGCTAGCTGCTAGCAAACACTGACACAGCTGCAACTCTTGTCATGCTAACTAGCGTCAGAGCTAACTGTGCTTGGTTTTATTCATTGGCCTTTTTTTTCCTAACAAATGTGAGTTCTTGTGAGGACTTGTTCTAACTGTAGGTGGCGCCCTCCAGCAGGGGGTGCCCTCCAGCAGGGGGCGCCCTCCTCCAGCAGGGGGCGCCCTCCAGCAGGGGGCGCCCTCCTCCAGCAGGTGGCGCCCAGGAGGTACACTTGTTTGTTCATTCACTCGTTAGTCTTTTTCCTAGCAGGTTGTGTTGGGTCGTGTTGTTCTGTCACACACACACACACACACACACACACACATAAGTCTGACAGGTCGTCAGTGTCGTGACTTCCTGTTTTCTCTCTGAGCCCTGATTCTCCTCACCACTGCCCCCTAGTGTTAATCTGTTCATGGTTTGTTTTTTAGCTCTGGACTTGCTGCTGCTCTCCCTCTCTCTCTCTCTCTCTCTCTCTCTCTCTCCCTCTCTCTCTCTCTCTCTCTCCTCTCTCTCTCTCTCTCTCTCTCTCTCTCTCTCTCTCCCTCTCTCTCTCTCTCTCTCTCTCTCTCTCTCTCTCTCTCTCTCTCTCTCTCTCTCTCTCTCTCTCTCTCTCTCTCTCTCCCTCTCTCTCTCTGTGGGATGAACCACTGTTGTGTTGCTGCCATCGTGTTTGTGTGTTTGTTCACCTGCAGTATTCATCATATTTTTGTTATTATTCTGTTACTTTTAAAAGTGTTTTTTTTTTTTTTTTTGGAGCCTTGAAATAATAAAAATATTTTCACCACCGTGCTTCCTGTCGACTCGCTCATCCTTGCTGTTGTTGCGGTGTGTATATGTAAAATCTACGACAGTCCCTTGAATTCATTGATTCAGTTATTAACAGTATATCTATACGGATATTTATATGTAAATACAGGAACGACCCGAAAAATGAGAATATCCAGTAAAGTTGTTTTATTTTGGCAATTTAACATAAAAGATGAAAGCAACACATTTTATTGAGCCATTCCACGCAAATTGACATCTCAAGCAGTTCCTTGTTGTCACTTTGCTGATTAAGATTTTCAGCTTATTAAAACCACAAACCCACAAACTCAGAAAATTATTATAAAATTTGAGGTGTTTTTTTTTTAAGCTGCAAGACCTGATCAGCAAAACCCAAGGAAATAAAAACTTGAAATATATTGATTTGCATATTATTCCTTTATATAATATGTCACATTCACCTTTTGAGTTGAATTGCAGAAATACAGCAACCTTTTCAGGAGATTCTCATTTCCTGTACCTGTAGATATGTAAAGATATGTGTACATATACGTTCATTTCTGGCGTATTAGCCGCTAGTTTTCTCCCACACGCTGAACCTTGCGGTTTGAACAGATCAGGTCACAGTGGGCCAATCAAACGGACTCAAACTACGCTGCAGTGAATTCAGATCGTTCAGCTTCTCCTGAATCTCAGCACTGTGTGGTACTGAGGGAGAGCCTGCAGCTGGTAATATACATATATATACATATATATATACATATATATATATATATATACATCTCCATATATATTTCTATATGTATATGATACAGTGTGAATTGATCCAGTGTCTATATTGCAGTTGAATTGTCATTAATCTTTCATGGATTTGATTTTTCTTGCTCTTATTTTCTCGTCCTGGAGTTGAACCTCAGTTCTTCTCGCCTCCTCATCTCTTTTTCCTTCTCAGTGTTGCTGAGGTGGTGTTTGGTTCTACTTTAATGTCAACCAATCATGGTGCTGAGTTTTTTGCTCCCTGATGATGTCGTCGTTGTTGTTGACTCCAGGCGGAGCGCCACCACCAGGAAGAACCACGGAGACGTCCACATGAAGGTGAAGCTCCTCCTTCGTCCGCCTGCAGAAACTCTCTACTTTTCTTTCTCTTTTTTTCTTTTTACTTTCATCTTTTTCCCTCCTTTTTTCTCTTCTTAAATGTCTTTTTATTTCTTTCTGTCCTTTTTTTTCTCCTTTTTTCTTTTTGTAGTTTTTTATTATTTTATTTCTTCTTTTCCTTTTTTCTTAGAAAACATGCAGTAACCATAGAAAGTCTTTTTTTTCTGCTCAAAACTCGTTGGAGGTGAAACAGAGAGAAAAAAAAACCTGGAAAAATGACCAATGAAAATGTTGTTACATTGTTTGTATCGTTTATTAGCAAAGTGTCAAAGAGGTGAAAATGGAGAGAGAGAGAGCGAGAGAGAGAGAGAGAGAGAGAGAGAGAGAGTCAGTCCCACAGAGGAGGCTGCCTGCAGTACCTCACACCGCCACACGGTGGCCAAGCAGAGGACTAGCAGGGTCAGAGAAGAAGAAGAAGAAGAAGAAGAAGAAGAAGAAGAAGAAGAAGAAGAAGAAGAAGAAGAAGAAGAAGGCCTCAGGTTACTTCAACACCTGCTTCCAGCGGTCACATGACCGCAGGGGATTGTGGGTAAACTCTGTGTGTGGCTACATGGTTCACTCCGGAGCTCTTAATAAGGCAAACACACACGTACACACATACACACACACACACACACACACTCTCCTCAGTGTGTGTGTGTGTGTTGGAGAGAGAGAGGGGAGAGAGAGGGAGAGATCGTACAGCAGCAGTTCCATGTTTGGACTGTAGGTGGCGCTGTGGCCCCAGTGTGTGTGTGTGTGTGTGTGTCCCAGCAGGTCGTCCCCACCGACTGTCAGTCATCCCTCCTACAGTGCTGCCAGCAGCAGCAGCAGCAGCAGCCTGCAGTGGCCAGTCCTGGCCAGCAGGGGGCAGTGTGGCGCCACCTCCACCTCACTCTGCCTTCTTGATGAAGATCTGAGAGACAGAGAGAGAGAGAGGAGCCAATCACAGACTGGGGGTGGGCGGGGCTTCAGCATTCTTCAGCAGGTTCACACAGGCTGAGCCGCCATCACACACAGGTCAGAGGTCGGAGGTCACCTGGGAACATGTGACTAAACTGCAGCTCATTTATAGGTTTTTGAATTTCACAGCAGCAACTTCCAGGAGCAGCCACAACATCTCCAGCCCTCTGGACCCGCTTCTCCTGGAGGTGGAGCTTCTCCTGGAGGTGGAGCTTCTCCTGGAGCTTCACCTGGAGGTGGAGCTTCACCTGGAGGTGGAGCTTCACCTGGAGGTGGAGCTTCTCCTGGAGGTGGAGCTTCTCCTGGAAGCTTTGCTAAAGGTTCTCCTGGTGGTTCTCCTGGATGTTTCCGCATCTCCTTCTGGAACTCCAGCTAGAAGCTCATAAAGAGGCCGAGACCTCCTGGAATTCCAGCAGCAGGCTTTGACCTCTGACCTCCAGAGTGGCCTGGAGACACCGAGGAGCCTCGCAACATTTACAGAACCTGTAGAACTCAAAACACCCTGGGAGGTCTCCACCCTCCTGGACCTTTTGCAACACCCCCCCTAGGACCTCCTCCAGCACCTCCTCTGAGGAACCGAGTGCTGCTCCACCCTCCACCCTGCACCCGCTCTCAGTGCACTTCCTGTCCCACAGGCTCACCTCACTGAGGATGACCCAGACGGGCGAGTCGGTCAGCACCGACAGCCTCATGGCCTCCAGGGGCCCGAAGCTGGAGTCCACCTCCCCCTCGGCCAGGCCGTTCTGGAAGGTTCCTGCAGGAGACCAGAAGAGAAGTCACCCAGCGCCACCTAGACCAGAACCTGTGTGTGTGTGTGTGTGTGTGTGTGTGTGTGAAATGGAATGCGGCCCTGACCGCCTTCCTGTTCACAGCTCGTTAAGTCACAGTCAGCTCGAGGTGCGGAGCGCACACACACACACACACACACACACACACACACTCAGCTGGTTGTTCAGTAGCTCCTCCCTGCAGGCGTGGCTGGGCTGATGACATCATCACTCACCGACCCTGATGAAGCCGTCCTCAGTGCGCTGGTACTGGGGGGTCTTCTCCCGACCGTCCGTCAGCACCTCCTTCTCCGCCTGGATGTTCTGCACACACACACACACACTTGACCTTTGACCTTTGCCCCCTCATCTCTGACACCTGACGCCGGGCCAGCCACTGGAGGTGGAGGTAGAGGTGAGGGTGGAGGTCCAGCAGCAGCAGGTGGCAGAAGGTTGGACTCACGTCGAAGGGCAGGACCTCCACCGAGGTGTTGAACAGTTTGTCTCCAGGATGTTCAATGTTTCCACTGCGGAAGAAGAACCTGGAGACACAGAGGAGCATGTTGAGGAGCATGTTGAGGAACATGCTGAGGAACATGTTGAGGAACATGCTGAGGAACATGTTGAGGAACATGCTGAGGAACATGTTGAGGAACATGCTGAGGAACACGTTGAGGAAGCATGGAGATGTTCTGCTGGAGCTCCTCAGAGCTTCCACCACCTCCACTGCCTCTGAGGACCTCTGAGGACCTCACTGACCTCTGGATCCTCCAGCCCTGAACCCTGGAACCCTGGCCCACCCCTCTGACCTCTGACCCCTAGGTGGAGGACACAGCAGTACTGCTGCTGCTGCTGTAGAGTCTCAGAGGTCCACCTCCTCCCTGCTGACTGTCCTTCAACCTCCTCACCTGCATCACCTGATACAGACTGGAACATCTCATAGCTAGTAGGACCTCCTCCCTCCTCCTCCTCCTCCTCCTCCTCACCTCTCGATGCGGACGGGGGTGAAGAAGCGTATCCTGATGAAGTCTCCAGCCCTGGGTGTGAAGGCCCAGAAGAAGTCGTGTCCCAGGTAGGCCTTGTCCAGGGTGAAGTGCTGGTAGGTCTTCAGGCTGGTGGTGACCTCAGCCAGAGGGTTGGCGTGACCCTGGTGGAGGCTCTGCTGCTTCCCAAAGTCCTTGTCCTGCAACACAGCAGCAGGTCACTGGAGCCGCTGGAGGGAGGGACCTCCACCTCCACCTCCACCTCCACCACCTCCACCACCTCCAGCTCTCTCTCTCTGCTCACCTTGAGCTTCTGGATCTTTCCAGCGAGGGATGAGTGAGTTCCAACGTGCTGGAAGAGCGACGGCTTGAAGCGAATCCTCAGGTTGGCCTTCTGCCGGTCGCAGTGTTTCTGACACACACACACACACACACACACACACACACAGTCAGTCGGCCTCAGAGTGTGTGTGTGTGTGTGTGTGTGTGTGTGTGTGTGTCCTCACCGCGTCCTTCTCAGGGTTGCACACCTTCACCCACATGATGTGGTCCAGCAGCCAGTCGATGGGTTTGTCCTTGTAGAACATCAGCATGAACTCCACGATGAGGGACAGGTCCAGGGACTTGAACATCTTCCCTGTGGGCCAGCAGAACCAGTCAGACCAGGAAAACCAGTCAGACCAGGAGAACCAGCCAGACCAGGAACCTTCTGGTCAGGAGAACCAGTCAGACCAGGAGAACCAGCCAGACCAGGAACCTTCTGGTCAGGAGAACAAGTCAGACCAGCAGAACCAGTCAGACCAGGAACCTTCTGGTCAGGAGAACCAGTCAGACCAGGAGAACCAGTCAGAAACCTTCTGGTCAGGAGAACCAGTCAGACCAGAGAACCAGTCAGACCAGGAACCTTCTGGTCAGGAGAACCAGTCAGACCAGGAGAACCAGCCAGACCAGGAACCTTCTGGTCAGGAGAACCAGTCAGACCAGGAGAACCAGTCAGACCAGAGAACCTTGGAACCTTCTGGTCAGGACAACAAGTCAGACCAGAGAACCAGTCAGACTAGGAGAACCAGTCAGACCAGGAGAACCAGCCAGACCAGGAACCTTCTGGTCAGGAGAACCATTCAGACCAGGAGAACCAGTCAGACCAGTAAAAACAGTCAGACCAGTAAAACCAGCCAGACCAGGAACCTTCTGGTCAGGAGAACCAGTCAGACCAGGAGAACCAGTCGACCAGAAACCAGGAGAACCAGTCAGACCAGAGAACCAGTCAGACCAGAGAACCTAGTCAGACCAGGAGAACCAGTCAGACCAGGAGAACCAGCCAGACCAGGAGAACCAGTCAGACCAGAGAACCAGCCAGACCAGGAACCTTCTGGTCAGGAGAACCAGTCAGACCAGAGAACCAGTCAGACTAGGAGAACCAGTCAGACCAGGAGAACCAGTCGACCAGAAACCTTCTGGTCAGGAGAACCAGTCAGACCAGGAGAACCAGTCGACCAGAAACCTTCTGGTCAGGAGAACCAGTCAGACCAGAGAACCAGTCAGACCAGAGAACTAGTCAGACCAGGAGAACCAGTCAGACCAGGAGAACCAGCCAGACTAGGAGAACCAGTCAGACCAGAGAACCAGCCAGACCAGGAACCTTCTGGTCAGGAGAACCAGTCAGACCAGAGAACCAGTCAGACTAGGAGAACCAGTCAGACCAGGAGAACCAGTCGACCAGAAACCTTCTGGTCAGGAGAACCAGTCAGACTAGGAGAACCAGTCAGACCAGGAGAACCAGTCAGACCAGAGAACCAGTCAGACTAGGAGAACCAGTCAGACCAGGAGAAACCAGTCAGACCAGAAACCTTCTGGTCAGGAGAACCAGTCAGACCAGAGAACCAGTCAGACCAACAACCTTCTGACCAGTTATTTTTCATTATTATTATAATGACAGTTATTCTCATCACTATTTTTTTCTCCAAACAGATCAAAGAGACTGGAGAG
>CM020509.1:502500-520000 GCA_009823395.1 Thamnaconus septentrionalis | reverse complement strand
CACACACACTCACCTCGGCCACCATCACCACGATGACGCAGTCGTCCTTCTCGGCGGCGCTGAGCTCTGACATCAGAGAGCTGAGGGTGTCGCTCAGGTAGGAGTGCACCTCCCTCTTCACACTGGGCACGCCCATCACGATGGACACTAGGGGGCGACGCAGTCACACACACACACAGATGAATATACGCAAACACACAGAAGAAGCAGCAGCAAAAAAAGCTCTTTACACATTTACACACAGATTAGAGCCGACACACACACACACACACACACACACACACACACACACACACACACACACACACACACACTGACCTTGCTGCAGCTTGATGAGTTGGACCTTTTTATTCCCCTGGCATGTGTGTGTGTGTGTGTGTGTGTGTGTGTGTGTGCGTGCTCACCTCCAGTGCGTCCCTGGCCCACGTGCACGGCGGGCAGCAGGCTGTCCTGGCGGCTCAGCAGGTGGGGGAGGTGGTGGAAGATGGAGGGAAGCTGCAGGACGCTCTTACTGCTGCTGACGTTCCACAGCCTCAGCCGGGTCTCCTCTGGAGAGGGAGAGAGGAGGAGGAGTGAGGAGGTGGGAGGAGGAGGGAGGAGGAGGAGGAGGAGGGAGAGAGGAGGAGGAGGGGGGAGGTGGGAGGAGGAGGGAGGTGGTGGAAGATGGAGGGAAGCTGGGGAGGTTACTGAGGCTGACGTTCCACAGCCTCAGCTGGTCTCCTCCTGGAGAGGGAGAGAGAGGAGGAGGAGTGAGGAGGTGGGAGGAGGAGGGAGGTGGAGGAGGAGGAGGGAGAGAGGAGGAGGAGTGGGGAGGTGGGAGGAGGAGGAGGAGGAGGAGGAGATGGAGGAAGCTGCAGGACGCCTTACTGCTGCTGACGTTCCCACAGCCTCAGCCGGGTCTCCTCTGGAGAGGAGAGAGGAGGAGGAGGAGGAGGTGGAGGAGGAGGAGGAGGAGGAGGTGCAGGAGGAGGAGGGAGAGGAGGAGGAGGGGGAGGTGGGAGGAGGAGGAGGTGGGAGGAGGAGGAGGAGGAGGAGGAGGAGGAGGAGGAGGAGGGAGGTGAGAGAGGAGGAGGAGGTGGAGGAGGAGGAGGAGGAGGAGGATGGGAGGAGGAGGAGGAGGAGGAGGTGGGAGGAGGAGGAGGAGGAGGAGGAGGAGGAGGTGGAGGAGGAGGAGGGAGGGAGGGAGGAGGAGGAGGAGGAGGAGGTGGGAGGAGGAGGAGGAGGAGGAGGAGGAGGAGGAGGGAGGAGGAGGAGGAGGAGGAGGGAGGGAGGAGGAGGGAGGAGGGAGGAGGTGAGAGAGGAGGAGGAGGGAGGAGGGAGGAGGAGGTGGTGAGAGGAGGAGGAGGAGGAGGAGGTGGGAGGAGGAGGGGGAGGAGGAGGAGGAGGAGGAGGAGGAGGGGAGATGGGAGAGAGGAGGAGGGAGGAGGAGGAGGAGGGAGGGAGGAGGAGGAGGAGGAGAGGAGGGAGGAGGAGGAGGAGGGAGGGGAGGAGGAGGAGGAGGAGGAGGAGGGAGAGGAGGAGGAGGAGGAGGGAGGGAGGAGGAGGAGGAGGTGGTGGAGGATGGAGGAGGAGGAGGAGGATGGGAGGAGAGGAGGAGGAGGAGGAGGTGGGAGGAGGTGCAGGAGGAGGGAGGTGGGAGAAGATGGGAGAGAGGAGGAGGGTGAGGAGGGTGCAGGAGGAGGAGGGAGGTGGGAGAAGATGGGAGAGGAGGAGGAGGAGGAGGTGGGAGGAGGAGGAGGAGGAGGGAGAAGATGGGAGAGGGAGGAGGAGGAGGAGGTGGGAGGAGGAGGAGGAGGAGAGGAGGGAGGAGATGGGAGAGAGGAGGAGGAGGAGGAGGAGGGAGGTGGGAGGAGGAGGAGGAGGGAGGAGGGAGAAGATGGGAGAGGAGGAGGAGTGAGGAGGGTGAGGAGAGGAGGAGGAGGAGGAGGAGGAGGGAGGAGGAGGAGGAGGAGGAGGAGGGGAGGAGGAGGAGGAGGAGGAGGAGGGAGAGGAGGTGGAGGAGGAGGAGGAGGAGGAGGTGGAGGAGGAGGAGGAGAGGAGGAGGGGGAGGAGGAGGAGGAGGAGGGAGGAGGGAGAGGAGGAGGAGGAGAGAGGGAGAGGAGGAGGGAGGAGGAGGAGGGAGGAGGAGGAGGTGGGAGGAGGAGGAGGGAGGAGGAGGAGGGAGTGAGGAGGTGGGAGGAGGAGGAGGAGGAGGAGGTGGGAGGAGGAGGGAGAGGAGGAGGAGGAGGAGGTGGAGGAGGAGGAGGAGGGAGGAGGAGGAGGAGGAGAGGAGGAGGAGGAGGAGGAGGGAGGAGGAGGGAGGAGGAGGAGGAGGAGGAGGAGGAGGAGGAGGAGGAGGAGGGAGGTGGAGGAGGAGGAGGGAGGAGGAGGAGGAGGAGGAGGAGGAGGAGGGAGGAGGAGGAGGAGGGAGGAGGAGGAGGAGGAGGAGGAGGAGGGAGGGAGGAGGAGGAGGAGGAGGAGGAGGAGGTGAGGAGGAGGAGGGAGGAGAGGAGGGAGGAGGAGGAGGGAGGAGGAGGAGGAGGAGGTGGAGGAGGAGGGAGGTGGAGGAGGAGGAGGAGGAGGAGGAGGAGGAGGGAGGTGGGAGGAGGAGGAGGAGGAGGAGAGAGGAGGAGGAGGAGGAGGAGGTGAGGAGGAGGAGAGGAGGAGGAGGGGAGGAGGAGGAGGAGGAGGAGGAGAAGGTGGGAGGAGGAGGAGGAGGAGGAGGAGGAGGGAGAGGAGGGGAGAGGAGGAGGAGGAGGAGGTGAGGATGGGAGAGGAGGAGGAGGAGGAGGAGGGAGGAGGTGGGAGGAGGGAGGAGAGGAGGTGAGGAGGAGGTGCAGGAGGAGGAGGGAGGTGGGAGAGATGGGAGTGAGGAGGAGGAGGAGGTGGGAGGAGGAGGAGGAGGAGGGAGGGAGAAGGAGAAGGTTGAGGAGAGAGGAGGAGGGAGGAGGAGGAGGAGGAGGAGAGAGGAGGTGGGGAGGAGGAGGAGGTGGAGGAGGAGGAGGGAGGAGGAGGAGGAGGGAGGAGGAGGAGGAGGAGGAGGAGGAGGGAGGAGGAGGTGGGAGGAGGAGGAGGAGGAGGGTGGGAGGAGGAGGAGGAGGTGGAGGAGGTGAGAGGAGGAGGGAGGGGAGGATGGGAGAGAGGAGGAGAGGAGGGAGGAGGAGGAGGAGGAGGAGGAGGAGGAGGGAGGGAGGTGAGGAGGAGGGAGGAGGAGGAGGTGGGAGGAGGAGGAGAGGAGGAGGAGGGTGAGGAGGAGGTGAGGAGGAGGAGGTGGAGGAGGAGGAGAGGAGGAGGAGGAGGAGGTGGGAGGTGGGAGGAGGAGGAGGTGGAGGAGGAGGAGGAGAGGAGGAGGAGGAGGAGGTGGGAGGAGGAGGGAGGTGGTGGAAGATGGGAGAGAGGAGGAGGAGGAGGGAGAGAGGAGGAGGAGTGAGGAGGTGGGAGGAGGTGCAGGAGGAGGAGGGAGGTGGGAGAAGATGGGAGAGAGGAGGAGGAGTGAGGAGGTGCAGGAGGAGGAGGGAGGTGGGAGAAGATGGGAGAAGGTTGAGGAGTGAGGAGGTGGGAGGAGGAGGGAGGTGGGAGAAGATGGGAGAGAGGAGGAGGAGTGAGGAGGTGGGAGGAGGTGCAGGAGGAGGAGGGAGGTGGGAGGAGGAGGGAGAGAGGAGGAGGAGTGGGGAGGTGGGAGGAGGAGGAGGTGGGAGAAGATGGGAGAAGGTTGAGGAGTGAGGAGGTGGGAGGAGGTGCAGGAGGAGGAGGGAGGTGGGAGAAGATGGGAGAGGAGGAGGAGTGAGGAGGTGGGAGGAGGTGCAGGAGGAGGAGGGAGGTGGGAGAAGATGGGAGAGAGGAGGAGGAGTGAGGAGGTGGGAGGAGGTGCAGGAGGAGGAGGGAGAAGATGGGAGAAGGTTGAGGAGTGAGGAGGTGGGAGGAGGTGCAGGAGGAGGAGGGAGGTGGGAGAAGATGGGAGAAGGTTGAGGAGTGAGGAGGTGCAGCAGCTCTCCAGGGTGGAGCTGCTGCTGCTGCTGCTGCTGCTGCTGCTGCGCTGCGCTGTGATTGGCCCACCTGACAGGCTGCTCCAGGTGCGGTTGGCGTCCCTCAGCGCCTGCTTGTCCGCCACGGCCCGGCGGATCTCCTCCAGAACCTGGTTCAGCTCCTTGGAGCGACGCAGGTTCTCCTGCTCTGCGGAGTGGAGGCGCTCCCTCAGAGCCAGGAACTCCCTCTGGTACACATCCACCACGTCTCCTGCAGGAGCAGGAGGAGGAGCAGGAGGAGGAGAGAGAGAGGGAGGAGGAGGAGGAGAAGGAGGAGCAGGAGGAGGAGAGAGAGAGGGAGGAGGAGAAGAAGGAGGAGAGGAGGAGGAGAGAGAGAGGGAGGAGGAGAAGAAGGAGGAGAGGAGGAGGAGAAGAAGGAGGAGCAGGAGGCGGAGAGAGAGAGAGAGGGAGGAGTAGAAGAAGAAGGAGGAGCAGGAGGAGGAGAGAGAGAGGGAGGAGGAGGAGGAGAAGGAGGAGCAGGAGGAGGAGAGAGAGAGGGAGGAGGAGGAGGAGAAGGAGGAGCAGGAGGAGGAGAGAGAGAGGGAGGAGGAGAAGAAGGAGGAGAGGAGGAGGAGAGAGAGAGGGAGGAGGAGGAGAAGGAGGAGCAGGAGGAGGAGAGAGAGAGGGAGGAGCAGGAGGCGGAGAGAGAGAGGGAGGAGGAGGAGGAGAAGGAGGAGCAGAAGGAGGAGAGAGAGAGGGAGGAGGAGAAGAAGAAGGAGGAGCAGGAGGAGGAGAGAGAGAGGAGGAGGAGGAGAAGAAGGAGGAGAGAGGAGGAGAGAGAGAGAGGAGGAGGAGGAGAAGGAGGAGCAGGAGGAGGAGAGAGAGGGAGGAGCAGGAGGAGGAGAGAGAGAGGGAGGAGGAGGAGGAGAAGGAGGAGCAGAAGGAGGAGAGAGAGAGGGAGGAGGAGAAGAAGAAGGAGGAGCAGGAGGAGGAGAGAGAGAAGGAGGAGGAGAAGAAGGAGGAGAGGAGGAGGAGAGAGAGAGGGAGGAGGAGGAGGGGAGGAGGAGGAGGAGGAGAGAGAGGGAGGAGGAGGAGGGAAAAGGAGGAGCAGGAGGCGGAGAGAGAGAGAGGAGGAGGAAGAGCTGGAGGAGGAGGAGGAGGAGAGAGAGAGGAGGAGGAGAAGAAGGAGGAGAGGAGGAGGAGAAGAAGGAGGAGGAGGAGGCGGAGGAGAGAGAGGGGAGGAGAGAGAAGAAGGAGGAGGAGGCAGGAGGAGGAGAGAGGAGGAGGAGGAGGAGGAGGGAGGAGGAGGAGGAGAGAGAGGAGGAGGAGAGGAGGAGGAGAAGGAGGAGAGAGGAGGAGGAGAGAGAGGAGGAGGAGAAGGAGGGAGGAGGAGGAGGAGAGAGGGGAGGAGGAGGAGAGAGGAGAGGAGGAGGAGGAGAAGGAGGAGGAGGGGAGAGGAGAGAGAGGAGGAGGAGGAGAGGAGGAGGGAGGAGGAGAGAGAGGAGGAGGAGGAGGAGGAGCAGGAGGAGGGAGGAGGAGAGAGGAGGAGGAGGAGGAGGAGAAGGAGAGGAGGAGGAGGAGGAGGAGAGAGAGAGAGGAGGAGGAGAAGAAGGAGGAGGGAGGAGGAGGAGGAGGGAGGAGGAGGAGGAGGAGGAGGAGGAGGAGGAGAGAGAGAGAGGAGGAGGAGGCGGAGAGAGAGAGGGAGGAGGAGGAGGAGAAGGAGGAGGAGAAGGAGGAGAGAGAGAGGAGGAGGAGAAGAGAAGGAGGAGAGAGGAGGAGGAGAGAGAGAGGAGGAGGAGGAGGAGAAGGAGGAGAGGAGGAGGAGAGAGAGGGGAGGAGGAGGAGGAGAAGGAGGAGCAGGAGGAGGAGAGAGAGAGGAGGAGGAGGAGGAGGCGGAGGAGAGGAGGAGGAGAGAGAGGAGGAGGAGGAGGAGGAGGAGGAGGAGGAGGAGAGAGAGAGGAGGAGGAGGAAGGGAGGAGGAGCAGGAGGAGGAGAGAGAGAAGGAGGAGGAGGAGAAGGAGGAGGAGGAGGAGAGAGGAGGAGGAGGAGGAGGGGGAGGAGCAGGAGGAGGAGAGAGAGAGGAGGAGGAGGAGAAGAAGGAGGAGCAGGAGGAGGAGAGAGAGAGGGAGGAGGAGGAGAAGAAGGAGGAGAGGAGGAGGAGAGAGAGGAGGAGGAGAGAAGGAGGAGGAGAGGAGGAGGAGAGAGAGGGAGGAGGAGGAGGAGGAGGAGAGAGAGGGAGGAGGAGAGAGAAGGAGGAGCAGGAGGAGGAGAGAGAGAGGAGGAGGAGGAGGAGAAGGAGGAGCAGGAGGAGGAGAGAGAGGAGGGAGGAGGAGAAGAAGAAGGAGGAGCAGGAGGAGGAGGAGAGAGAAGGAGGAGGAGGAGGAGAGGAGGAGGAGAGAGAGGGAGGAGGAGAGGAGGGGCGGAGAGGAGGAGGAGAGAGGAGGAGGAAAAGGAGGAGCAGGAGGCGGAGAGAGAGAGAGGGAGGAGTAGAAGAAGAAGGAGGAGCAGGAGGAGGAGAGAGAGGGAGGAGGAGAAGAAGAAGGAGGAGCAGGAGGAGGAGAGAGAGAGGGAGGAGGAGAAGAAGAAGGAGGAGCAGGAGGAGGAGGAGAGAGAGGGAGGAGGAGAAGAGGAGAAGAGGAGGAGGAGAGGAGGAGGAGGAGGAGGAGGAGGAGGAGGAGGAGAGAGGAGGAGGAGGAGAAGGAGGAGGAGGCGGAAGAGGAGGAGGAGCAGGAGGAAGAGGAGGGTTAGAGTTCATCTTCATCATCATCATCTTCATCACCACCACCACCATCACCATCTTCATCACCACCACCACCACATCACCATCATCATCATCATCACCATCATCTTCACCACCATCATCTCCCTCCAGCTGGATTACAGCAGCAGATGATGCTGATGGTCTTCAACAGGTGCAGTGGAGGAATAAACCTCGATAATCTGAGCAGCAACATGGAAATGAGGAGATAAATCCAACATCATCCGCTGCATTAATGCAAAGTGGGGGGAAATCTGCAGTAATCCCTGTCTGCTCACACACACACACACACACACACACACACACACACACACACACACACAGCATCATGGTGACTGCTGGTGAATCCTCTTATGTCCTCCCCACTGGAACCATGAGGAGAAGAATCTACTGGTCAGAGTTAAAACACCACCAGGGTGCAGTACCCACTCTCACCACCAGGGCCTCTGCTGGAAGGAAGCGGCGGTGCAACGAGCCACACGAGGCTGCAGGGCGTCGGCGCCGTCAGCCGGAGATTCATTCTGAAAAACCAACTCAGGAAACAGGAAGTAGAAGCCCCACCAGGAATCATGGGACAGGAAGTGGAGCAGCGTCCAATAGGAGCGACCGAAACCTGCTGAGTCAGAGCCAGCAGGAAGGAAAACCAGCGGCTGAGTCAGCACCTGGACCCGGACCAGGACCTGGACCTGGGTCCCCACAGTACACACACACACACACACACTCCTCACTCTTGTCCAGCCTCGGCCTGCAGGGGGCGCCGTCTCAGACCGTGAGACTGACTGGACAAGAGCAAGAATATAAAAGAGTGAAATCAGGAGTGAACGCACGAGGCCTCCAGGCAGCTAGAGGGCGCCGGCCTGCAGCCGAGCAGAGCTGGAGCCACAGCGCCCCCAGCAGGCCGTGGAGACACCAGCACCCCGTCCATGTGACTCCCTCAGCTCAGCACTCTGCCAGCTTCCTGTCCACAAGATCCTGGGAGGCAACTTCCTGTCTATAACATACTTGGGAGTCAACTTCCTGTCTATAAGATACTTGGGAGTCAACTTCCTGTCTATAAGATAATGACTTCCTGTCTGGGTGGTGCTCCTCTGTTTCACTACCCCACGACACCACCACCACGGCGCCCCCAGCAGGCAGCACACCCCCCGACCTTCTTCTCACTCCTGGAACTACACTACCCACAATCCCCCAGTAGAGAAGGGGGGCGAGGGGCCAGCGAGTGGCCCGGCCACTTCCTGTTTACCGCCAGAGCTGCTGGCCTCAGGGGGGCCTCGCTCTCAGCCATGACCAACCAGAGGAGGAGGAGGAGAGGAGTGCTTCTGTCTCCAGCGGCTGGTCACGTGACCACCAGCTGATCCAATCAGCTGCCCCGTCACAGTGGAGCCAGTCGCCGTGCGCCGCAGTGCCTCCAGCCACCAGGAGGGGGCAGCGGTGCCAGTGGGAAGAAGTCATCGCCACCCAGCACAGTACAGTCACGATGCTAACAGCTAGCCGTTAGCATCCCAGAGCTGTGTGTGTGTGTGTAGGGATGCCCCGCCCCCAGTGAAGTATTTCCTGGAGTTAAACTTTAACGAGACGTCGTCCTCAACTGGTCCACACACACACACACACACACACACCAGAGCCGCTGCCCGCTGTCCGTCACCTCCCCTCTAGCCAATGGCACGCTTCCTCTCAGACTTTAGCCCCGCCCACTGCATCTTTTGGAACTTTCATTCTAACAAATCAAGACTGTTTCTGAAAAATCTCCCGAGGCCAAAACTGTCTGCCTGTCTGTCTGTCTGTCTGTCTGTCTGTCTGTCTGTCTGTCTGCCTGTCTGTCTGCCTGCCTGCCTGTCTGTCTGTCTGTCTGCCTGCCTGTCTGCCTGCCTGTCTGTGTGTCTGTCTGCCTGTCTGTCTGCCTGTCTGTGTGTCTGCCTGCCTGTCTGCCTGCCTGTCTGTGTGTCTGTCTGCCTGTCTGCCTGCCTGTCTGTGTGTCTGTCTGCCTGTCTGTCTGCCTGCCTGTCTGTCTGTCTGTCTGCCTGCCTGTCTGTCTGCCTGTCTGTCTGCCTGCCTGCCTGTCTGTGTGTCTGTCTGCCTGTCTGCCTGCCTGTCTGTGTGTCTGTCTGCCTGTCTGCCTGCCTGCCTGTCTGTCTGTCTGTCTGCCTGCCTGCCTGTCTGCCTGTCTGTCTGTCTGCCTGTCTGTCTGTCTGTCTGCCTGCCCTCTGAGGGCCTGCAGGCTCTAAGTGGACTGGGACAGTGAGGACTCTGTTCTCTCACACACACACACACACACACACACACACACACACACTCAGATCAAGTATCACTTCACTTTAAACAAGGCGGCTGTGT
Organism: Thamnaconus septentrionalis; assembly: GCA_009823395.1. Taxonomy (NCBI): domain Eukaryota; kingdom Metazoa; phylum Chordata; class Actinopteri; order Tetraodontiformes; family Monacanthidae; genus Thamnaconus; species Thamnaconus septentrionalis. The sequence continues at coordinate 510,964 of CM020509.1, read as the reverse complement.
GTCTCTGCCCCCCACACACAACAGCTGTGTGTGTGTGTGTGACTGACTGACTGTGTGTGTGTGTCTCCCAGATGTTGCCAGTCAACACACTGACAGTGTTTTACTTCCCTTCCACGCAGGTCGTCCACACGTCCAGCGACGCTCAAACGCATCGTTCCACTGATGACATCATCAGTCAGCGCCGCAGCCCCCCCCCCCCCCCCCCACCCCACCTCACTAAAGCGTGGCAAAGTTTGTTCAGAGCCGCCTCAGTGTGTAAGCAGTGGCACAGACACAGACACACACTGGCTGCTGCACTGAAACCTTCACAGCTGATCTCCAATCAGCTGCTCCAGCACTCAGTGCGATAAAACATCCAGCCGTCAATATCATGTAAATGTCCAGTTGTTTTCCTCTCTTAGTGCATAAATACGTTTATTTTATTTCTTTATTTTATTGTTTATTCATACAATTTTCCTTCTGTTGCGCTGTGCCGCTGCTGTAGCGATGCTAATCCCTCCCAGTCTGGGTCCAGGTCATATCAAGGCTGTTATTCCGTTGAGGTCTCTGAAAACGTGGTCGCACTCTGGTGATGAATCAGTTGGAATTGTGGCTGAAATTGTGTGACTGTAACTCCACCCGGCTGTAAAACTCACTGGTCATTAAGAAACGGAACTCACTGCCGCCACTGAAACTCCATCAGAGATCAGTAACAATAAAGTTCCCCTCAAAGTTGCTCTTGCTTTACCTCTGATTCTATCCTCGTGCGAGTTTAATTAAAGTTAAATATCCTCCTCGGTGAAGTCAATTGAACAATGTGTCAGAAGTCAATCAATCGAACAAACTGTGGTCTGATCACCTCAACTCTGGAATGACTGAAATTCATCATCACAAATGTGCCCAACAAAATGACCCCATTTGACTTTATATCGAGTATGTGTGTGTGTGTGTGTAGGTGTGTGTTTACAGTGGAACAGGGTCAGTGTGGCCTTTGTACCCAGAGAATACAACCACACACACACACACACACACACACACACACACACTGACTCTGGTCGCTCTAATACAGAAACATTCCAGAAGCTTCAGAGGAACACGGAGCAGCTTCCAATGTGGCCCGGTCCAAGTGTGTGTGTGTGTGTGTGTGTGTGTGTGTGTGTGTGTGTGTGTGTGTCCCGCTAAGTGCTTTTGTTACCGTGGGAACAGACGCAGTGGAGCGTTGATGTGGAAACGACAGAGTCTCATATCTGTCAGCCAATCAGCTCCCTTCCTTCCACCTCAGCGAGTGAGAGGTGGAGCCTGACCGGGGGGGGGGGCGGAGTCAGGGGGCGGCGGTGCTTCAAACACATTACCTCCACCAAATGAATGGAAAGAAGGGGATTATAATAACCAATCAGGAGCAGGAGTGGGGAGAGGAGGAGCTGATTGGCTGCAGGGAACCTTCCAATCAACCAATCAGCTGTGTCTGTGTAGCTCCGCCCACTCCCATCACACACTTCTGTGATTTCATTTATGATTTTTCCACACTGGCCTCTGATTGGCCACTACAACTACTACTGTGTGTGTGTGTGTGTGTGTGTGTGTGTGGCAGGGAGGTGGAGGTGAGTGGAGTCAGGTAGCAGCAGCAGTAACACAATGAGGCCTTTCACCAGCAATTAGTGTGTGTGTGTGTGTGTGTGTGTGTGTGTTGCATGTTTAACAGCTGAAATGTGACCGATGATTCTCCTCAACTGTCATTGGCTGCCAGGCTGTGGAGGGGCGGGGCTTCAGCAACACAACACAACACTACACCACAACGCAACACAAGTGACCAGATACAACAATACAACACAACAATCCTCACAAATCATCAAAGGCCACACACACACACACACACACACACACACACACACACACACACACAGGGAGCAGCAGATGGTTGCAGATACCTGCATAGTAGTCACACACACACACACACACACACTGTGTGTGTGTGTGTGTGTGTGGACAGATGGATCTCCATGTGAGGAAGCTGATCTGATTCACACACACACACACTGGTCAGGCGGGGGGTGTGTGTGTGTGTGTGGTGTGTGTGTGTCCTGGCAGAACAAAAGGTCAGAGGTCATGAAAAAAAAAAAAAATCACATTACACGTGTTCCGCGGCAGACACACACACACACACACACACACACACACACACACAAATTGGGACGTGTGTGTGTCTTTTCCCATTATTCCTCGGAGTCACGGCGGCTCACTGAACTGCCACAGGCGCGACCTTTGACCCCTGCCAAAGACGCCCGACGTGTCTCTTTGCAGCTGTTATTACTGTAGTTTCACACACACACACACACACACACACACACACACACACACACACACACACATAATGTTCTCAGACAGAAGAATGTTCTCAGTGTGTGTGTGTGTGTGTGTGTGTGTGTGTGTGTGTGTGACAGCTGGACAGGATCCAGCATGTTCACTTCCAGGCTGGGACAAGCTGATGTGTCACCTGATCGCTATGTGTGTGTGTGTGTGTGTGTGTGTGTGTGTGTGTGCGTGACAAATAAAGGGCACCGTCACCTCAGTGGAAAAAAAAAAAAAAAACCCGAAAAGGAAACTTGATTTTATTTCTCGTGTGTTTTTACAACCAGGAAACAACAGCCGGCTGACCTTTGACCTTTGACCTCTCTGTTGGGGCTGCATCGTCTGCATCGGCTTGGCGTCACACAAGGCATGAATAAATCAAACGCACCCTCCCTGACGGAACTCATTTTACACAGAGTGCCACGACAGGCCGCGTGCACACACACACACACACACACACACACACACACACACACACACACACACAGCTAGAGTAACTAGCATCAGTGTGTGAATCAATAGTGGCTCTGCAGCAGAATCCTGCTGGTGTCTGGTGGACAGTGTGTGTGTGTGTGTGTGTGTGTGTGTGTGTGTGTGTAAAAATGATGTCATCCCAACAACGCGTCCATAAATGTGATCTTTAACCACGTCATTACAGGCTCCGCCCCCACAGAGTGACACCATCTTCCCATTGGCCGACATCGTCTGCGGCCGGTTCGGGTGCGTTGGATTCACGAGTCGGAGCCTCCAGGGGCCACCAGGGGGCGCCACTGGGACACGCAACCGTGGCGACGCAACAGGAAGTGCTGACACAGGAAGTGATGACACAGGAAGTGACATCACAGGACGCTTGTTGGAGCTGTGAGTACACACACACAGTGAGGGGACAGGACCTAGGTGGCGCTAGACCTCAGTGGTGACATCCTGCTGATCACTTCATGTCACAGTGGGGTCCACAACCGCAAGGCATCATGGGAGACCACACATCATCCAACACACACACACACACACACACACACAGGTCCTCCCCTCCTCCTCCTCTACACCCATGTGGGCTGGACCGGCACTGAAACCAAGCGCTCCCCTGCTCCTCCCCCACCAACCCAAAGAAATGTGCTTTAAACAAGCGCTCCTTCTCCAGCGGCTCAACAACACAAAGCATCCACACAACATCTGCACAAGGAGCATCTTCATCACCATCATCACCATCATCACCATCATCACCCCCCATCTTCTTCTTCTTCCTGCTCTCTACTCATCACCCCTCCAAACCCCACCCCTCCACAGCTCGTCTGCACCACAAATCAAGCGCTTCCTTCCTTCCTCCAGTTGGCTTTCCTCCAGCTGAAACCTGCTGCCACCATCTCCTCTAATCAGGCAAATCGAGCGCTCCCCTCCTCCTCCTCCTCCTCCTCCTCCTTACCTCACTACTGCTGAGGCTCCTCTGACTGCAACACAACACACTGCACCCCCCCCCGGCCCCTCCCCCTCCCCAGCCCCCCTGTTAATGCATCCCAAACCAAGCGCTCCTTCCTTCACGACGGTGGCAAGAGAGCAAGCAAGCAGCGCGCGCGCACACATACACATACACATACATACACATCTTGCTTGGACCCACAAAGCCCCCCCCTCCTCCTCCTCCACACACACACACACACACACACACACACACTCCCCCAGCAGGCATGTGATGCGCCATGAACCGAGCGCTCCTTTATTATTTTATTTTGTATCTCCAGACCGTCTGGAGCTGCAGTCTCCTTCACATCAGCACACACACACACACACACACACACACACACACCCCGTGCCTACCTCGGGAGCTGCTGAAGGCGGTGTACCAGGACAGGGAGAGCAGCCCGCACAGCCCGAACAACAAGCCCGTCAGGAAGGAGACATGTCGGAGCCTCATCTCCGGAGCCCCGCGAGCATGACCGCACCGAGAGGGGGGGCGGGGGCGGGCGGCGGAGAGCCGGACACACACAGGCAGGTAGGCTGGTCGGTAGGTGGAGGCACACGGAGGAAGGACGGAGACAGAGCCGGAGAGGCGGGCGGTGCTACTGAGGGGAGAGCGACTGGAGCGGAGCTGCTCTCCCTCAGCGGAGGGACCGGAGAGAGAGAGAGAGAGGGGGGCGGAGCTAACAGCAGGTGGAGAGACACTGGCACTCAGGGGGGAGAGAGAGGGAAGAGGGAAGGGGAGGGGGGGTCGGTCACGTGGCCGCTACTGGTTTCTTCACAGCAAACATGAGAATCAATCAAACAAACAGCGACTGTTGCTGGTCGTCAACCCGCGGGTGGGTTTGTTTTCCCTTTCAGAGGGGCGGCTCTCATCTGGGGATCACGTGACGGTCCGGTGGCGGTGGTGGTGGTGGGGAGCAGGCGACACCTGGCGGACGAACTGCAGAACTGCGAGCAAAGCTGTGGAGCGGGGCTGCGCCTGCGGTTCGCCCTCTGTTTACAACCTCCTGGTAAAGAAAAGACACCCAGGCTCTGTGTGTTTGAAGCGTCCACGTGATTGGAAAGGGGTGGAGCCAACATGTCTTTTTAAGGGGGGTTGAGGGGTCACTGAGCCAGCAGAGGCAAAACTGAAAGCAGGAAAATGAGAAACTTATTATTTTTTTCCCGTCTTAAACCAACGAGCGACTCTGAAACACTTCCTGGGTTTGTTGCTGGTTCGATGTTGATGGTTTTCATGTTGAAAAGATTTGAAAATTGAATTCAACGCGAGTCAGAGAGACAGATTTCACTGGAGTACTGAAGAATGTTGATCTTTTACTTCGGACAACGTTGTCTTCTCACTTTTGCTTCAGCAGTTTCTATTTTAAAAAAAATACAATTTAGAACACAAATATAATCATTTAATGATGTAATAAATGTGTAATTTAGCAGGTGACAGCCCCGCCACCAGGGTGCGCTATGATCTGTGCTCTCTCTGTTTGTCAAGTTTAAACTTTGACTTTGCTGAAAGTATTTCATTGATTTATTTTGAGCTTTTTTCAGTATTTCATTCAATCAAACGTGGTCGACACTTCCCAGCGCCACCTCGTGGTCTCCTGGGGGATATATGACGTCTTATGCACAGGTGAGTTTGAGGAGAAATCAACCATAGAAAAATGGTTCATATTGATCATGCTCATTTCTATTGATGCATATTTTTCAAGCGTCAAGATGAGACCATGCATTAGGAAGAGCTTTCACACCTGACACTGACATCTAGTGGTGATTTACTGCAGGTACAGATGAATGACGACCAGCAGTCATTATTCCAGGCATTCGCTCGCGTGTTTTCCATGTATTTTTTTGAAAACTCTCACCACACTTTTCTTTTTTATTATTATTATTATTATTATTATAATACAACGTTTTAATAAGATGAAGTTTTATTCGTTCCAGGAATGTTTGCAGAGATTAAAGGACTGAATGTATTTTTTACTAGAATCCATCATAAAAAGTCCTCAGTGTTTGTGTTGAGGATTGTACACACACGAAATCTGATGGTTTCTGTTGGATTAAAAGAAAAAACCTCATCATCATCATTACGACCAACCGCAGCGTGACGTCAGAGGGGCGGGAAAGAATAGAATTCCTTTATAAATCCCACAGTGGGGGAAATTTCCATAATTACAACAATGGTTTAGCGCAATAAAGATGGAAAATTATGTGAATTAAAAAGAAACAAGACAATAAAAAATACAAATAAAATATTTGTAGGATTAAAAAAAAAAGGATATTTACATCGTATGAGCAGGAAGGAAGGAAACATCAATCATTTATTAATATTATTTATTTTCATGTTTTTGTTTTGTTTTTTTAACGTTGACATCAAAGCGTGATTGACTGTTTGTGTGTATGTGGTGAGTGGAGGGGGGAGGGGCGGGGAAGGGGAGGAGTGAGAGCAGGAAATCAGAGTGAGAGACTCGGACGCGGAAGCAGCAGCAGCAGCAGCAGCAGCAGCAGCAGCATCATCGACCGACGGTGGAGGACGGAGCCCCGGCACACAGCGACTCCCGGCGGCCCCTCCACACTTGTTGAGCCGCAGCGGAGAGCTGAGAGTCGGCGGCCGCTCGGTGGACGCCTTCAGCCGCCCGGAGAGCAGCGCAGCTCGGCGGGGTTCCCGCCGTCAGAGCGGCGTCACATCCCGGCAGCAGGAGCTCCGGACCGCCGGCAGACTCGCTCGTCGATCGGTCATATTTAATTCATCCGGGGCGGGGAGCTCCGGAGCCCGGCACCGCCACCGGCTGGCACCAGCGTCTCCTCGGCGGCCGGCTCTGATCTCGGCGGGCTGCTGAACACACAGCAGCGGGGCTCCGGCGGCGTCTGCCCGGGGCTCGGAGCTCCAGGAACTCGGCGGTGAGGCGGGAAGCCTCAGCCGGCCGCAGCGCCCCCTGGCCGGGACTCCCTGACTGAGTGAGTGTCGCTGCATCGGGGCTCACTGGGCGGGAAGCCAGTCCCGGTCCTGCCGGTTCCGGACTCCCTGGAGCCGGATCACTAACCCGGGAAGCCTCGGGACTCAGCGAGCTCGGCGGGCCGGCCGGGATGCCTGGTCTCCGGCGGTGGGAGGCTGTGTGAGGCCCGGCCTGCCGAGCACCGCCATGGCCGAGTCCGACCTCCGGCCCTCCGGCCTGCCGGCCTGCCGGGCCTGCCGGGCCTGCCGGGCCTGCCGGTGCTGGCCAGCCCGGGCCACGGCCACTGCCTGCGGAGGGTGACCCTGACCAGGCCCACCTTCTGCCACAGCTGCTCCGACTTCATCTGGGGTCTGCTGGGCTTCCAGTGCGAAGGTAAAAGCCACCGCGACCGGTTCGGTCGCTCCCACAGGTGTCAAGCTGCTGCTCGCTCACGTGACGCCGCCGGGCGAACTGATTTGTGGGCGTGGCACAAGTTGATTTCCTCCTTCTCCATCCTTTCTTTTTCTTCTTCACCTCCTGTTTCCTTCACTGAGCAGCAACAACACTGATGCAACAGGCGGACTGGAGCACACACACACACACACAGACACACACACTGGCTCCACTCTGCCCAGCAACACACCGGGGTCTCTGGTGTGTGTGTGTGTGTGGTGATTTATTCCCTGTGGTTGTCATGGAAACAGGTGGTGTGTTTGTGAGCTGTGACCTCCTCCACCACCTGCTGCTCCTCCTGCACCTCCTCCTCCTCCACCTCCTCCCCCTCCAGCAGCAGATGAACAGCAGTCAGATTATATAACCTCTTTTCTTCTTTAAGCCGACACTTGGATTAAGGCAGAGCTGTGATGTCATCAACCTGCTGCAGCTGTGTGTACCTCGTTGTTGTCGTCACACACACACACACACACACACACACACACACACACAGTCAGCCAGCAGGGGCCTCCAGTCATGCTGCTGGAGCTTCAGGATGTATTGAAACCTGAAACAACCGCCACTTCCTGTCTGTGACCTTCACACTCACTCAAAGGTCGACAGCATCTTTTTTTTTGGTCCACTTTGTGTTGATGCCGGTCGACCACAAGCCAACACACATCCACAGAGTCACACTGCTGACTGCAGGCACACACACACAGCAACAGTTGAATGTGTCGCTGCTGCTTCTCACACTGTCGTCTCTGCGTTGATTGGCCGATGCAGCGGTCAGCTGACTGGCTGGGCTGGGTGTGAGCGCCCCCTACTGCAGCCGCTGGTGCTGTGTGTGACTTGTCGCTCCGTCTCCTCCTCAGTGTGTAACTTCATGTGTCACGAGAAATGCCTGAAGACGCTGCAGTGGCCCTGCTCCAGCATGGCGCCCTCTGTGGTCCGGGTGAGTCACTGCAGCAGCAGCTGAGAGATCCATCAGTGACTGATGAGTGTGTGTGTGTGTGTGTGTGTGTGTGTGAGACTGCTGCTGTGTGTTGTCCACCTGAGCAGCAGGTGTTGAGGTGTTGTTGCTGCCCCCTGCAGGTGCCGGTGGCTCACTGCTTCAGTCCTGCGGGACACAAGAGGCGTTTCTGCAGCGTCTGCAGGAAGCCGACCAATGAGGGAAACACTGAGGCGCTGCGCTGCCAAGGTCAGACCAGTTTACACAGTTTACACCAGTTTACACCAGTTTACACCGTTTACACCAGTTCAACACCAGTTTACACCAGTTTACACCAGTTTACACAGTTTACACCAGTTTACACCAG
>CM020509.1:487500-497500 GCA_009823395.1 Thamnaconus septentrionalis | reverse complement strand
CTTCTCGGAGGCTGAGCGACTCTTCATGCTGGCCAGAGAGACGGTGGTGGACGACGAGAGGTCGTTGACCTCGCTGCTCATCCCGCACATCCAGGTAACAACGGCAACGCAGGCGTCATCTGCCCCCTGGTGGCCAGTTGAATCGATCGTCAATAATAATTTTCACATTTAGTCTTTTTGCGAAATGTAAGTTTTTTTTGTAAGTCACCTGATGGTCACCTGACATCACCTGGTGGTGACTGTGTGCAGGTGCAGCAGCTGGCTCCAGACGTCTGCCCCCTGCTGGTGTTTGTCAACCCCAGGAGCGGCGGCCTGAAAGGTCGCGACCTTCTGCACAGCTTCCGCAAGCTGCTCAACCCCCACCAGGTGTTTGACATCTCCAACGGAGGCCCGCTGGCCGGGTGGGTGGGCCGGCCAATCATGACCAGGGGGTGGAGCCTGGCCGGGGCTCTGACCTCCTCTTTGTTGAAAACAAAAACAAAGCTTCGGTTGAGTCCAATAAGTAAGCTTGTGAATCAAAGCCTTCTTTCTGTCTGCGTGCAGCCTGCACACCTTCCAGCAGGTGGCGCAGTTCCGGGTGCTGGTGTGTGGGGGCGACGGCACGGTGGGCTGGGTGCTGGCCGTCCTGGAGTCCATCCGCCACAAGCTGGCCTGCAGGGAGCCGCCCATGGCCATCCTGCCGCTGGGCACAGGTCAGACTGCTACTGCTACTAACCTAGCCTAGCATAGCCTTGTTAGCGTAGCATCTTCTCTCCTGCTAGTCCTGAGATGTTGGGCCCCTCCTGCTCCCCCCGACCCCTAAAAGGTAACAAGCTGGTGTGTGAGGTGGGGGGACAGGTGAGCTCGCCTAGCCTGGCCTGTCAGTACACAAACGAAAAAAAATGAAAGAATTTCTTTTGTTTCCATTTCGAGAATAAAGTCTAAATTTTGTGATTAAAGTTTACGTGAATAAAGTTGAAATTGCAAGACTCAAGTCGAAATGTCAAGAATAAAGTTTATAGAATATAGACAAAATTCCATGATTAAAGTTGAGATTTTGTAGATAAAATCAAAATTTCGTAAATAAAATTGAAATTTTGAAATCAAAGTGGAAATTTCAAGAATAAAGTCAAAATTTCTTGATTAAAGTGGAAATGTGGAGCCTAGCGGAGTACTTCCGTTTACTTCGACTTCAGTCATAAAATTTCAACTTAAAACTTGAAATGGAAAAAATCTTCCTGTAATATTTTTTTTCTTCCTCTGGCCCTCATCCTCTTTCATATAGCAGCACCTAGCCTAGTTAGCCTAGCATCTTCCCTCCGCTCGTCCTGGATACTGGACACAGCAATTTTTTTTTTCCAGTGGCCACTCGAGGTACTGCGGCAAAAAAACCCAAAATCATTTTTCCCCATGAGCATGTCCGGCGTTTCCAGCCTAGCTTAGCAGCGGCTAGTTAGTTTAGCATCTTCCCTCTGCTAGCCCTGAGCTCCTCCCCCTCTCGCTTGATAGCAGCTTGCTAGTTAGCTTAGCATCTTTTCCCATCCCCCCCAGGTAACGACCTAGCTCGGGTGCTGCGCTGGGGTTCAGGCTACAGCAGTGAGGAGCCGCTGCAGCTGCTGCACAGCGTGGAGGAGGCGGAGGAGGTGCTGATGGACCGCTGGACCATCCTGCTGGACCACCAGGACCTCTCAGTGGAGAACCAGGAGGGAGGAGGAGGAAGAGGAGGAGGAGACCACTTCCTGGAGCCGCCCAAGGTCACTGCTGCTGGTCCGAGTGATGGTGGAGGGGCTGCTGGTAGCAGCGTTCTGATTGGTCACTGTGTGTGTGTGTGTGTGTGTGTGTGTGTGTGTCCAGATAGTGCAGATGAACAACTACTTTGGTCTGGGTATTGATGCTGAGCTCAGCCTGGACTTCCACCAGGCCCGTGAGGACCATCCCGACAAGTTCAGCAGCAGGTAGACCACCGCCACCACCATGCTTGCCCCCCCACAGTCCCCGCCCACCTACTGATGGCCCCTCCCCCACAGGTTCCACAACAAGGGTGTGTATGTGAAGGTGGGCCTGCAGAAGCTGAGCTGCAGCCGCAGCCTGGACCACCTGCTGCAGCTGCAGGTGGACAACCAGGACGTCCCGCTGCCCCACCTGCAGGGCCTCATCTTCCTCAACATCCCCAGGCAGGTCACCACTGCACCACAGCGCCCCCTGGCTGCTGGAGGCTGAACACGCCACACCACACCACCACTCTGTCTGTCTGCCTGTCTGTCATTGTGTGTGTGTGTGTCACTTCCTGTCATACCTCTGAAGCTCCTGTGGTACATCAGGATGCATCAGCCAATCAGAACAAGCCGCTGGGTCACAGTGAGAATCTAAATTTAAAAAAAACTATTTTTTTGGTGACTTGAAAAAAATCTACAATAGAAAGATTTATTGTGAACCGTGTTCCAGGTCAAAGGTCATCCTGTCAGCTTACAGACCTTTATTTTTTTGTATTGTGGTCTAACAGGGGGGGGATAACAGGTTTTTTGGGGCCTGATGGGGTTTTTGGCTGCAGTACCTCGAGTGACCACTGGGGGAGATTTCTGATTGTCATATTGGCAGCCTGTTATCCAGTTCTTCTAATACATGTCTGTCTCTGTGTGTGTGTGTGTGTGTGTGTGTGTGTGTGTGTGTGTGTGTGCTCTGCAGCTGGGGCTCGGGGGCCGACCTGTGGGGGTCAGAGGTCGAAGGTCGCTTCGGGAAGCCTCGCATGGACGACGGGCTGCTGGAGGTGGTGGGCGTGACGGGCGTGGTGCACATGGTGAGATCATCAGGGGCTAGGCCACGCCCCCTCCTGGCTCTACATGGTCACATGGTCACTGTGTGTGTGTGTGTGTGTGTGTGTGTGTGTGTGTGTGTGTGTGTGTGGGCCAGGTCCAGAGTGGGATGCGTTCAGGGATCAGGATCGCTCAGGGGAATTATGTGCGTCTGACGCTGAGGTCTCCAGTTCCAGTGCAGGTGGACGGGGAGCCCTGGCTCCAGCTGCCGGGACACATCATCATCTCGGCCGCGGGGCCAAAGGTCACTTCCTGTCACACACCGCCCCCCCCCTCCCCCCGCTCAAGATCTGACACCTCTGCTCTGACTGCATTGTTCCATTTATTTTTATTTAAACTATATTAATTAATTTAATGAATTAAATTGATTACATTGAATTTAATTCAATTGACAAATTGAATGAATGTATTCATAATCAAATTTGTAAACGTTTTAAATTAATTTTAATGTATTCATTTCATTAATGAGTTAATTAATCAATTTATTATCTTTAAATAAATAGATAAATGCACTTATGAATAAAATATATAATATATATAAATAATGGAATAGAATAGAAGGCCTTTATTGCCTGATTGCCACACCGGCCTGCAGGGGGCGCTCACTGCTGTATGTGTGTGTGTGTGTGTGGTTCGGATGCTGAGGAAGTCCAAGCAGAAGCAGAGGAAGTCGTCATCCAGGGACGTCAGCCGCTCGGAGAGCCCCGCCCCCACAGAGGGCGGCCGCCGCTGACACGACGCCGCTCTCTCTCACTCTCACGCAGCTCTGTAGCGCCCCCAGCAGGCCACACGGAGGGAGTGACCCTGGAGGCTGCCCAGTAGAAACATTTTTTAACTGCAACGTTTGAAAAAAAGCCTGAAGATCAAAGTGACGCTCTGGTAGTTTCAGAGAAGCTCTTTTTAATGGTGTGTCATGTGACGTCATGTGACCTCTATGTGACCTCTATGTGCAGCCACTCAGTGGCTGAAGAAGCTGATCAGGCAGTTTCTTCCCACCTTCTCTGATGTTTGGTTTTAATAGGATCATCAAACCACAAACCGGGAAGCTCAGTTTTAGGACAACAAAAATCCAATTCAAGTTATTTTCTCAAGGAATTGGCGTGTGTGACTTCAAAGTTGTTTGATTTAAAATAAATCTGAAAATGCATGACAGCAACTCTTGTTTAGCTGGCCGTGATTGGTCCTTTCAGGGGGAACGTTAGGAAACGTAGCTATTAGCATTGCTAGTAGATTATTAGCTAAATCCTGCTAAATCGAGTCTAAGCTCAAAACTTGGAACTAATAAATTGAGCAGCAAAGAATTATTATTATGTATTAGGAGGTGAGTAGAAGAAGCTGCTGATGTGGTGTAGAAACCAAACACATTCCCAGAGGAGCCCAGTGAACTAAGGAAGCCCGTGAAGGACAATCTGACTCCAGTCGCCATGTAGCCGCAGAGGAACCGCCTCACTCTTAGTTTGAACTTTTATTCTGTTTCATTTCTTTCTTTCTTTTTAACGCAAAAATCCACAGCAGCTGATTTCTATGGAAGAGAGAAAAAACAAATCTCATTCCTGTAATATTTTTCTTCTTCTGGCCTTTTTTCTTTTGGATGCCATTGGTGCTAATAATGTGTCTTGACTTCCGGTCTAGCCGGAAGTTTCCGGAGCATTCCGGAGTGCTGTGTTGACGACCTCGAGATGACAAAAGATTATTAATATTATTAATATTGTGGTGGCCATGTTTTTAACGTGTGTTAATATTGTAACTTATCTCGGCTTCTGGCTGCAAACGGGATGATTTGAAGAGCGGTAGGCTGCTCGTGCTTGGATGTGCTTTAACTCGTGTCTCCGTTGTGCCTCATCGTGTGTGACTCACTCACTCACTCACTCACCTGTGGTGGTGGTGAAGCCCCGCCCCCGCCGGGGCAGAGCTAGAGTTGCCTGGAGGAAGCTCCTCTGTGTTTGCCGCGCTGCTAACCTGCCTCCAGAGTCTCTGCCGTCAGCCGGGCGTCGCTGGACGGAGATGATGTGCAGATAGAAGCTGGTCTTGTCTTGTCTTGTCTTGTTTTGTTTTGTTCTGATGAGTTTTGAACTTGTAACGTTTGACCGCCAATCGCGCTGTTGAGATTTTGTGGTCGCCGTTTGATGTGACGTTCAGGTTCATGTAGTTGTTGCAACAACTGGAGCTAAAACAAAAGGTGTTTCAAATACTCGGTAACTGTTTAATGCTAATAAACTAAAGGACATGACTAACTGGAAGCCTGGTGGTTGCTGTGTGTTGTTGTTGGTGTTGAGGGTCAGGAAAGGTTCTGAACACTGTAACACTGGGTGTTTATGTCGTCAAAGTGCTGGCCCAATATGATGACGCGCCACATTTTATTTCAAATTTAAATGTTCCGCTTTTTTCTTTTGGTTTAAACTCGATTGAATTGTGTTAGTGTTGCATTTGCGCTATTCAACCAGCAGGGGGAAACAAAACGTTAAACAGAATCAATAGCCTGATCGCAAAAATCTTCTCTAGTCGACACGATCATCACTCTGTCGTCCCACGTATCATCGCCAAACTCGCATTGAACGTGTAAAATTTTAGACATTTAAGATTTATTTTTTTTGATAAATCTACTGATTCTTGTGAGAAAAAAAGAAACAGGTGCACAATTTCTAGAAAGTCTGCACATCAGTCAGCAGCAGCAGCAGCAGATCAGTCCGGAGAAACCTCCTCCGCTTTCAGACTTGCAGAAACCTGACGGAGTGAGACATCTTCGCCTCTCCTCTCTGGATGAGCGTGACATCACAGGGAATTTCCAGTGGGGAAGGAAACCGAAGTGTCGAATCCAGTGAGCAGCTCGGTGCCACCTGCGGGAGCCCACCGACTCGACAAGGTTATTCATCGATTTGGGGAAAAGAAAACACAACACACCACAAAGGATCTCAGTGCTGTCGCGCTCTGATGGCGTCACGGCGCTCCCCGCCTCGGCTCCTGTGAGTGTGGATGGGAGCCGGGCTCTCGGCGTGACTGGCGATGGTGGCAACCAGCCCGCTGCTCAAGTGAGACAAACGAGTTTTAATCTCGAGCTGAACCAGGTAAAAACCCGCGCTAACACCGCCCAAGGCTCAACAGAGCCCAGTGGGGTCGGGGTGCTTGTTTTACTCACGGGGACACCGCCGCGGCCCCCTCCGCTGCTTTTGTTGTGCTGCTGCTGTTTCTACTACTACTACTACTTCCTCATTAGCCAGGTAACTTTGCGGGCCGCCGAATTCCCTCGGAAAAACGGCAACTTTAAGCTCCAGCTCGCGTCCCGCTCACAGAAAGGAGGCGCGAACGAGTGGAAACGCTCTTTAGGGGGGTTCCGGATAAATCGGCTACGGTTAAAGTTGTCATTTCGACTCGGTCACAGAAGTTTTGTGGGTGTTTTTTTTTTCTCGTACGACAGCAGACGAAGTAGTGAGAGGAAACGGACACGGGGGAAAAAAGAAAAAAAAAAGTTTCAACCAGGCGAACAAACACGACTCTAAGATTTTTTTTCTTAATGTAACACGGAGCTCCTGCTGCTAAAGTCGTTTTGGTGGTGAAAAAATAAGAACCGTAAGAAATAAAAATGTAAAAAGTGATTGTTGTAGCACAGATTTGATGTGAAGTCGCCTCACGCGGAACTACTAAGGGAGCTAGCCGCCAAGCTATCTTGACAGGTAGCCTAGAGCTAGCATCTCACCGAGCCAGCAACCAACCGAACTTCCGGTTCGTCTGTCTGGGCCGAACCGAAGATCCGTTACTAAACACGTGAATTTAACGGTGGTGTGACGTCATCGGCCGACAATCGCCACCCACATATCTGAAGCTAACTTTACTTTGAACCAGGCAGCACACACACACACAGCACGGGAACGCGCTAAAGTCAGTCAGTCAGCGTCAATTGACAGCAGAGAATCAGTCAATCAATCAGTGATCAATTTATCTTTTTTTTTTTTTTTTGCTTTTAAAAATAAACTATGTTCACAATTGTGCACTGTTGATATTACAGCGACCCTCTGTGACGTCATGGCCGCTGACGAGCACTACCTCCACAACCCCAGCCAGGTAGGCCCCTCCCCCTCCCGTACTTTACCGATCTATTTCCTCTTACACGCACACGCACACACACACACACACACACACACACACAAACACACCTGCGCTTCCTGCTGATGAAGCTGTTTTTTCGCAGGTGAACCAGGACGCTCGTGATTCGTTCTCAGATTTAAAACAGAAAAAAAAAAAAAAAACAGTTGAAAAACTTGTTTTTTGTTGTTGTTGTTGTGCGACTCTGATTGTGTGTGTTCCCAGCATATGTTTGACAACATCATGTTGGAAACACACTGGGACTTCGCCAACTTCCCCGTGGCCACTCAGACGTCATCCCTGCGGACAGGTGAGAGTCAGACACCTGTGTAGCTCCCCCTGGTGGCTGGTTGCAGTACAGCTGCTTGATTGACAGATGCTTCCTGGTGGGTCAGAGGTGGTCTGTGGGTGGGACAGCTAGTGGTTAGCCGTACGCTAGTCTGCCTACACAAACTGACAGCTAGTGGTTAGCTGTACGCTCGTCCTTCGTCGCTAACTGACAGCTGGTGGCTAGCTGTGCACTAGTCTGCCTGTGTTAACTGACAGCTAGTGGTTAGCCATACGCTAGTTTCCCTGCTCTAACTGGTGGCTAGCGGCAGGCTAGCACTTCCTGATTTGCGAGGCTGCGCCCCCTCTTGGGAAAAACAACATCAGCAGAACAAATTAGGGGCTTCCACGATTTGGTCTGCAGGGGGCGGAGGAGAGGTGACGGAGCAGCAGGAAGTGACGGGCCATCCTCATCAGCCACTTCCTGTTTGCGAGCTGTCACTTTTCACCTGCACTCGTTCAGCTGCAGAGTGCTGAGCGGTGGTTTTGAGGTGCAGCCTGCACAGGAAGTAGCTGGAGCGGAGGTGTGAAGGGGGGCAGGTGTGTACAGGAAGTGACACGTGCAACGAGAAGACATCAGGACGTCCTGCGGTTCTTCTGATAATCGCAGCTTTTTCATCACCATCAGCTCTAACATGTCACGACTGGAAGCTATAATCCAGTGCTGCCCCTGCTGGTGACCCCGCACCAGTCTGCTGCTGCTGCTGCTCTAACCAGCTGGGGATCAAAGTTCAGCGTAACATCTGCAGTGACGAGGCTCCGCCCTCTCAGCAGCAGCATCATCTATCATCTCTCACTTTGAGAGATGACAGCAGGCTCAGTGTCCCGCCCCTCTAGTGGTGATGGTGATGATGATGATGATGATGATGAAGATGACCACGTGTCTCTGTGTTTTCAGTGGACGGGCCCTTCCTGCAGATCGTGGAGCAGCCCAAACAGGTGAGAGCCACCCGTTGTCTGGTCACATGACCAGTCAGCGCAGCACCTGCAGGGACAGGATGTGATGCTGAGCTGCTGCTGCTGCTGCTGCTGCTGCTGCTGCGAGATTTCTGCTGGATCTCCTCCTGGACCTGCTGGCAGCCAGTGGTGGGGGAGTCAGAGGTCAACGTGACTCCACACAGATGAAGGGTCTGAGCAGCAGCAGCAGCAGCAGCAGCAGCAGCTGCAGCAGTAGCAGCAGCAACAGCTGATTGGCTCTTCATCATCTCCTCCTCCTCCTCCAGAGGTGCTTCAGGTTCAGTAACAGCAGCAGTAGCAGCAGCAACAGTAACAGCAGCAGTTACAGCAGCAGCAGCTGATTGGCTCTTCATCTCCTCCTCCTCTTCCTCCTTCAGAGGGGCTTCAGGTTCCGCTATGGCTGTGAGGGTCCCTCTCATGGAGGTCTTCCAGGAGCCTCCAGCGAGAAGAACAAGAAGACCTTCCCCACCGTCAAGGTAGCGCTTCCTCTCTCACTTCCTGTAGCATTTCCTGGCTCACTTCCTGTTTCTGCTCATCTTCCACACACACACCAACGTGCTGCTGGCCAGAGGCTCTCAGGGGGCGGAGCTTGGTGAGAGCTTTATGCAGCTGTGCTAACTGACAACTATCTGTTACCTGTATGCTAGCAGTATGCAATGGAGTGCAACATGATGATGTCCCAAGGAGGACTTGATCACCTGACCCTAGAAACCAGTGGCGGATTGAGGCTACTGCTAGCTAGCATTTCGGCTACAGATAGCGCTAGGGTCTACTGTTAGCATGTTAGCTGGTGTGCAGCAATTTACTGTATGGCTGAACTGCGACTGGCTCCTCTTTTGGTCTGGCTGCGAAGAAGAAGAAGAAGAAGAAGAAGAAGAAGAGAAGAAGTGGGTTTCGCCCCCTTGTGGTGGTTGGAGAAAAATACATGTGGGAGAAATTGGGAGAGATTTCCTAACAGCCAGGCTAAGCTAAGCTAACCCGTCCTCACCTCACCTGCTCAGCACTTCCTGTGACGACCTGGAGGTGGAGTCCAGGCTAAATGAGGTCACTTCCTGTTGTGGTGCGTCCCCGCTGGGCCGACAGGAAGCGTCACGCCAATGCTAGGCTTTCTGGGAAACTGACTGATTGGGGTCACCAGGGCGGAGAGCTCTGATTGGCTGTCTGAAACTGGAGCAGGAAGTGGCTGAGGGAGTGGTGGGGGGGGGGCGTGTTTACTGCTGCGGCTTTTAGCGTTCCTGCAGGCCGATACACACACACACACACACACACACACACACACACAGAAGAGAAGCAGGAACATTTTAGTTCCTGGTTCCTGCAGCAGCAGCAGGCCCTGCTACAGCCTGTGTGAGGTCATGTGACCAAGCAGGAAGTGAACGACCGCTGTCGTCTGTCAGTTGGAGAAAAAAAGAAGAAAAAAAATGAGCACAAAGGTTGTTTGTTGTCAAACTGTTTGATTCTCCTTTCTCATTGGCCGAGCTCCAGGGGAGGACAGGAAGTGGATCAGAGCCACTCACTGAGTCTTCAACACAACTGTGTGTGTGTGTGTGTGTGTGTCCCAGATCTGCAACTACCAGGGTCCGGCTCGGCTGGTGGTCCAGCTGGTGACAGGGGGGTCGACGCCCCTCCCCCAGCTGCACGCCCACAGCCTGGTGGGGAAGCAGTGCGACAAGGGCATCTGCACCGTGGAGCTGCAGCCCAAAGACTGCACCGTCAGGTAGGAGAGAGAGAGAGAGAGACGCACTCACTCGCCCCTCTCTGTCATTCCCTCTCCCTCTCCACTCTTTCTCTTTATCTCCCCCTCTCTCTCCCTCAGCTTCCCTAACCTGGGCATCCTGCACGTC
>CM020509.1:457500-485000 GCA_009823395.1 Thamnaconus septentrionalis | reverse complement strand
GGAGGAGGTGGAGGAGGTGGAGGGAGGAGGAGGAGGAGGAGGAGGAGGAGGAGGAGGGTTCCCCACAGGATACTCAGCACCAGGAGGAGGAGGAGTTTCAGCCTCTGGAGGTGAAGACAGCGACAGCGAACCAGACGACCAGCACCACTGCTCGGGGGCGGGGCCAGTACTGAGAGCCGACCAATCGCCTCCTGAGGAGGAGGAGAGTGAGGGGGGAGGAGACAGCGGGGAGTCACACACAGGTACATCATCTCCTGCTGCCGTCACACACACACACACACACACACACACACCTGAACTCACTGTGTGTGTCTCTGTGTCTCCCCTCCAGGCCAGGAGGCGGCGCTGCAGCAGCTGCAGTACCAGTCCCTGCAGGCGGAGGCGCTCTTCCACTACTCTGTGACGGGGGACTCCTCCTTCCTGCTGGCTCCACAGCGCCCCCTGCTGGTGGCGCAGGACGAGGACGGAGACACGTCAGTCAGTCAGTCAGTCGCACCCGAGGCCGTTAGCACGCCGCTAGCACGCCGCTAACCCCCCCCCCCCTCCCTGTCTACAGGGGCCTCCACCTGGCCGTCCTCCACTGCCAGCGGGGGGCGCTGCACAGCCTCACCCAGGTGGCTGCTGCGCTGCCTGGAGAGGAGGTGCTCAACATGAGGAACCACCTGTACCAGGTGAGGTCTCAGCAGGGGGGCGGGGCGGGGGGGGACAGGGGAACAGGAAGTGACCTCCCCCTCCTCCTCCTCCCCCTCCATGTATCCCAGACTCCTTTGCACCTGGCTGTCATCACCCAGCAGTGTGAGGCGGTGGAGGCTCTGCTATTGGCCGGTGCTGACCCCTCCCTGACGGATCGCCACGGCAACACGGTGCTGCACCTGGCGTCGCAGCTAGAGGGCGGCGGAGGGATGCTGGAGTGTCTGCTGAGACACCAGGAGCTGAGAGGCCTGCTGGAGCACTGCAACACTGCAGGTACACACACACACTGCAACACTGCAGGTACACACACACACACACACACACTGCAACACTGCAGGTACACACACACACACACACACACTGCAACACTGCAGGTACACACACACACTGCAAGACTGCAGGTACACACACACACTGCAAGACTGCAGGTACACACACACACTGCAACACTGCAGGTACACACACACACACACTGCAACACTGCAGGTACACACACACACTGCAACACTACAGGTACACACACACACACACTGCAAGACTGCAGGTACACACACACACTGCAACACTGCAGGTACACACACACACACACACTGCAACACTGCAGGTACACACACACACACACACACACTGCAACACTGCAGGTACACACACACACACACTGCAAGACTGCAGGTACACACACACACTGCAGGTACACACACACACACTGCAAGACTGCAGGTACACACACACACACTGCAGGTACACACACACACACACTGCAAGACTGCAGGTACACACACACACTGCAACACTGCAGGTACACACACACACACACACTGCAAGACTGCAGGTACACACACACACACTGCAGGTACACACACACACACACTGCAAGACTGCAGGTACACACACACACACACACACACTGCAACACTGCAGGTACACACACACACACACACACACACTGCAACACTGCAGGTACACACACACACAACCTCACACACACTGCAACACTGCAGGTACACACACACTCACTGCAGGTACACACATACACTGCAACACTGCAGGTACACACACACACACACACACACACACACACACAACCTCACACACACTGCAACACTGCAGGTACACACACACTCACTGCAGGTACACACACACACACACACTGCAACACTGCAGGTACACACACACTCACTGCAGGTACACACACACACACACTGCAACACTGCAGGTACACACACACAGGCACACACACACACACTGCAACACTGCAGGTGTAGAAACAACACAAGCGTATCCACAAACCCTCTGTGTGTGTGTGTGTGTGTGTGTGTGTGTGTGTTTCCACGGCAACAGGTCTGTGTGCGATCCACCTGGCCGTGCGGGCCAATCAGCTGCGCTCGCTGCGCTCGCTGCTGGGGGGCGGGGCCAACGTGGAGGCCCAGGAGCGGAGCAGCGGGCGCACCGCCCTGCACCTGGCCACAGAGGGCAACAACGTGTCGCTGGCGGGCTGCCTGCTGCTGGAGGTGACGGGCCAATCAGAGGCTGTGCTGCTCAGAGTGGGCGGGCTCACAGGTCTTTAACGATGTGCTGCTCCCGCAGGGCAACGCCCAGGTGGACTGCTGCACCTACAACGGCTCCACCCCCCTCCACCTGGCCGCTGGGCGGGGCTCCGTCAGGCTGACGGCGCTGCTGATGGCTGCAGGTGCAACACCGCCCCCCGCTGGACACCTGCTCTCAGGGAGGAGGAGGCTTCCTGTTAGGATGGTGTAGCCTGTTAGCACTGATGCTAATCATCAGAGGGGGCAGGGCTAGGTAGTGCAACAGGAAGTGACCCCCCTCCTCCTCTCCCCCCTCCTCCTCCTCCTCTATAGCACAGGTGCTAATTATCATCTAGCATCATTACCAGCTAGGTGTGTGTGTGTGTGTGTGTGTGTGTGTGTGTGTGTGTGTGTGTGTGCAGGTGCAGACCCTCACAAGGAGAACTGTGAGCCGCTCTTCTACAGGGAGGACGGAGGTGAGGATGAGGAGGATGAAGGCTACGTCCCAGGAAGCACCCCACTGAGCATGACCAGCAGGCCGCAGGTAGCACACACACACACACACACACACACACACACACTCCCAGTCACAGGACCCACCTCTCACAGTGTGTGTGTGTGTGTGTGTGCGTGCGCAGGTGTTGGAGCTCCTCAATGGTAAAGACTTTGAACCAAAGTCTCCTCCCAGGACCTTCAGCCCCCCTCAAGGTGACCCCAAGTCTGCCCGTGTGACCTCTGACCCCACTGACAGCCACATTCACTGTGTGTGTGTGTGTGTGTGTGTGTGTGTGTGTGTGTGTGTGTGTGTGTGTGTGTGTGCAGGGGACTTGGGCGGCCTGGCGCTGGAGGTCAAGCAGCAGGTGTGTGCGGCGCTGGACAGTGAAGGATTGTGGGAGATGGTGTCCCACAGTCTGGGCCTGGGGATCCTCAACATGGCCTTCAGACTCAGCCCCTCCCCCGCCACCACCCTGCTGGACAGCTACGAGGTCACACACACACACACACACACACACACGCTCAGTGGCTGGTCATGTGACAGTGGGCGGGGCTAACAGGTGTGCTGCTGCTGCTGCAGGTGTCGGGGGGGACGGTGGCCAGCCTGCTGGCTGCTCTCAGGGCAGCAGGAGACTGCAGTGCTCTGGCCGTCCTGGAGGGGGCGCTGCACCAGCTGGACCAGCAGCAGGACGCCCAGGCAGCCAATGAGACCAGAGGTGAGCGGGTCACCTGACCCCCCCCCATGCAGTCTCTGTATGTGTGTGTGTGTGTGTCTGTGTGAGAGATCTCTCTCTGGCTCCCCCTGCAGGTCAGTCCCAGGACCTGAAGGCCGACGCCCGGCTGGACAGCGGCGTGTGCGACAGTGGGGTGGAGCTTTCCACAGCGTGACCTGCTGGTCGGCCCAGCACCGGAGGAGGCTCCGCCCCCTTCCTCTCAGCTCCCTCCAAAAAAAACTTCTCGGCCAGTTTTTAATGTATCGATGTTTTCATTTTTTCAAAACAGTTTTTAAAGCGT
The DNA here is from genome assembly GCA_009823395.1 of Thamnaconus septentrionalis. Lineage (NCBI taxonomy): Eukaryota > Metazoa > Chordata > Actinopteri > Tetraodontiformes > Monacanthidae > Thamnaconus > Thamnaconus septentrionalis. Next base: position 481,272 of record CM020509.1, on the reverse strand, counting down.
GTGATTGGCTGATTCCCAGCAACACTACACTCCCCACAGGAGCAGCAGCTCCCCCTAGAGGAGCAGTTCACCTTGGCCACCAGCAGGGGGCGCCACTCCGTCACACTGAGCTCCATCATGACTTTTACAACCACTGCCGTCATTTTGTCCTGTTTTTGTGCGTCGCTCCAAGTCCAACACACACACACAGCTGTGGGGTCAAAGGTCAGAGGTCTTCCTGCCTGCAGCTCCTCCCATCTAGCTCAGCTCCTAGCCTGTTAGCCTCCTGAATAATGACCTCAGGACGAGGCTGCAAAGCACTGTGGGAAGTGAAGTCTGGAGCTGTGGAGGCTTCCGTCACCGCCGGCGCCGTATTTATCAGCCAGTGTACAGTTCAGCTTCTCATTGGAGAGTTTTTTAAATAAAGTTTTTTTCTATGATTATTATTTTAACAGAAATGATGGGAATTGAATTGTCGCGTGCGTGTGCGTGTGCGTGTGCGTGTGCGTGTGCGTACACACGACTCCCACCTCACCCGGCTGAGGTGCTGATCCATCAACCAATCACACACATTCCAGTTTTTGGTTAGCTTCCAGTTAGCGCTCATTTAGCTCCCGGCTGGTGACCTCTGACCCTGCCGGTCATCCAGATGCTCTAATTGGTGGAACTTGAAGAAGCTCCTGGAGGAACCATGGTCCAGGAGTGTGTGTGTGGGCACAGGTTCGTCAGTCAGCCTGCCCACCAGGGGGCAGTGTTGCATGCTGGGACTTGGTGTCTTCTCCCTGGTAAAAGCAGCAGCAGCAGCAGGTGGGTGAGCCTCACCGGGCCCATGAACACTGAGTGTGTGGGAGGTGCAGAGGGACACTATTTAGCCTAGCCTAGCGTACCTTAGCATAGTCTAGCTTAGCATCGTTCAACTACACAGACACGGGTGTTCCTCACTGTTTTCTACCGATGGAGCTGAGCACAGCTGGAGGCTCTGATCAGCTCAGTCAGCTGCTGCACACACACACACACACACACACACACACACTCATTCAATAGTCTGAGGTGAAAAAAAAATCATCAATCAGGTCGGATATCATTCAGCTGATTACTGACGACTGGCGTTGTGAGCAGTGATAGAATCATAGTCATAATAATAACAATAATGATAAATATGCTATGAGTATCAAACGCATACTAGCTAACTGATATGCTAACACAGTCCCTGCTAATGCTGTTAGCTCCTTGCTGTGTGTGTGTGTGTTTGGGTGGCGGGGGGGGGCAGCCGCTAACTGACAAGCATGTAGCACGGCGCTAGCCACAGACGCTAGCCGAGAGGTACGGCTCCTAAGCAAAGCTAGGCAGGACCAGGCTAGGCCCCAACAAACAGGAAGTAGAAGTACGAGAGCAGGCAAGGGAAGGAGAGCTACTTCCTGTTTGGTAGACCCATGTGGTTTGTGAAAGAGACAACGAAAGACGAATAGAAAACCCTGAAATATGACAAAATAGAAAATATTTATTTACAGCTAAAAAAAAAACAAATTTTGTAGGCGTCTTCTTCTTCTTCTTCTTCGTCTTCTTCAGTAAACTTTGGACCTGCAGAGCCAATCAGAGACCCATGACTAGCAGCTTCATGACCAGAGCCCCTCCCCTCCCCCCGCCCTGGCGCTCAGCTGACCTGGAGAAGGCTGAGATTGCCAGCAGGCCCAGCAGCAGCTCCAGCAGGTAGAAGGTGAGCAGGACGGCGCTGAGCAGCAGCTCCAGCCGCAGCACCAGGGTCTGGAGCAGCAGCAGGTAGACGGCCAGCGCAGCGCAGGGCGCCAGCAGCAGCAGAGCCACGCCGCTGGCCAGCGAGCGCTCACACAGGTTCCCCTTCCAGCCTGGACACACACACACACACACACACACACATTCCACTGACGTGTATCTGGAATCTTCCAGGCTTCATCACTGTGATGAGAAGAGGGGGCGGAGCCAACCAATCAGCTGCCATCAGTCTCACCGTAGAAGATGCGGAGGGTCTCCAGGCCCAGGAAGAGCAGCATCAGCACCACGTCCAGCACCAGGTTGTCAGGCGGGTAGGGGAGGATGACACCTGCACACACACACACACACACACACTGTGACCTTTGACCCCCTGAGAGTGTGGAGGCCATGTTCCAGAGGTCAGAGGTCAGGGTTCAGCGCCGCTCACTGACCTTTGTAGACAAAGATGAGGACCTCGGCCAGGAAGAAGGCGGCAAAGTACCAGCAGTTGAGGTAGAGGAGCACCTGCAGGGGCGTGGACGAGAGCTGGGAGTGGGAGGAGTCAAGGTCCACACACACACACACACACACACACACACACACACACACACACACACAGGTGTTCTTTCCAGAGGAGGACAGCACACAAGCAAATGAGACAACCCAGTATACTCAACTCAACACAACACACACACACACACACAGTGTGTGTAAAGGATACGATAGTTTGTCCTCCTGTGGAAGGAAGACAGGGATCGTTAATGTGTGTAGCGATGCTGTTAGCATGCTGCAGCTAACTGGCTACTAGTTCATCAACAGTCACAACTCCTGAACGTCCTAAAACAGGTTGCAGCGCCACCTGCTGCTGCTATTTGAACCACTCTGCTCCGGAGACGCCGCGATGTTTCCGGCCAGATGACGCTCTCTAGTGGCGAGCTAGTGAGCTACCTGCTAGCGGTGGCTAACCGGATCTCAGCTGGCCTTCGTTACGGAAGTTCATTTATCGTTTTTTGAATCTAAATTTGCCGCCGCGGTGTAACATGACGAGCCACCGATTCATCGATGCACTTCGAAATACTTCATTTATTGCATGGAAATGTTTTCCATGTTGTTTTCACAACACACTGCAGTCGCACTCACCGGCAGCCATGTCTGCTCACCATGGAAACCGCTTCTTCTTCTTCTTCTTCTTCTTCTTCTTCTTCTTCTTCCGTGTTTGTTGAAACGTTTTGTTTTGCTTGCTGCCCCCTAATGGCATCAAGCCGTTAGGGGCAGCAGATTAGGTGAATACTATATAAAAAAATAGAATAAAATTAAATTTGATATCCAGTAAAGTCCAAAGTTAGGAGAAACCAGGATTCATACGTCAGTGTTTTATGTCGACGTCATTTTCATTTCAAATTAGATTTTCTGACAATCTGTCGCGTAAAAGAAAAAACAAAACAAAACAGCCAAATAACTCCATTACCCATCAGGCGTCTGCACGGCGTCCTGATTGGCCGGGCGGACGCTGTGGGTTTACGTGGCAGTGGTGGTGTGCGCGCATGCCCAGTGGCGCTCCTCCTCCGTCCCCAGCAGCAGGAAGATGGTGTCGGTGTGTTCAGTCGGGATGCGGTCGAGTTTGTCGTCGCTGCTGGGCCTCCAGCTGCTGCTGGGCCTCGCCAGCGGCCTCTACTTCCACATCGGGGAGACGGAGAAGAAGTGTTTCATCGAGGAGATCCCGGACGAGACCATGATCATCGGTGAGTTGACTGAGAGAGCGAGAGAGTGTCCGAAGCTAATGCTAACGGCTAGCGAGCTTCCTGCCCCGACTCGGCTAACTGGTTAGCCGCTTAGCTCGGCCAAAGTGGGGCTCGGCAAGTCGTTGACAGGAGTTCTGACAGTCGCGTCTGCGAGTCCTTGTTTGGAGGAAGACAATTTGGGAAGAAGGAGAAGAAGGAGGAGAAAGAAGCGGGAACTCGGACGGTTCGGCGGCAGCTGTTTGATGACGAGTTTCTGGGTGTTTGGCTACTTTCTGCAACTCCCGGAACTCCGTCATGTGTGTGTTGTTGTGTCACAGCTCAGCTTAGTGTTGATGAGTTTAGCGCTGTGTTTAACGGGAGACGCAAACAGTTTGACTGGGGGACTCTGGTGGTCAGTGAGCACCACGGCCGCTAGGGGGACCTCCTCCACAGGTGTGTGTGTATGTGTGTCCAGAAGACCGGAAGTTGTGTTGACACAGGACTCGAGCACCTGTCGGCTTTGGTGTCAAAGTAAATATTAACGCCCAACCCCCTCCCCCCCCCCGGGGCGGAACAGTCAGGTTTGATCTCAACCATCACGTGACCTGAAGAAGAAGAAGAAGAAGAAGAAACCTTCACTCGTCTCACACTGCAGAAACTGGCAAAACTACAGCAACAGTGCAGTGGAAAAGAAGTAAAAGAGTACTAAGAGAGGAAAAAGCAAATGATTTTTCTCAGAGTAGTTTGGCAGTTGGACAGTTGAGTCGTGTCCATCACATTGATGGCGTGCTGCTGCAAAGCATCCTGGGAAGTCAGCCGAAATTAGCGCCATCTACTGGCAAAGACTAGAAATTTAAGTATTGAACTTTCACATCAAATATTCAGTTTTCAACGCAGGCTTTTCACTTATTTGAACATCCAACGCATGGTCCCGTGTGGTTTCCGGGGAGGCGGGGTTTGGGTTGGTCCTTCTGGGCCGGGTCCTTGGAGGACGCTTCCTTCCGAGGATGCAGACCCTGAGTGTGTGTGTGTGTGTGGGGGGGGTGCGGGGTGGTAGGAAGCAATGAAGTAAAATACGAATAAGCTTTTGACTTTTACTCGCTACATTTGCACACAGATATTTGTAGTTTCTATTGCTGACATTGGAGGGGAAAGAGAACCCGCTTTGTACTTTTGTGTTGAAAAGAATGTCATGTGTTGTTTGCTGCTGGCAGTGCAGGTTAATGGGAAAGTGGATCGTGTTCCTGGAGGAGAGGATTTCAGAGTCACTTCAGTCCAGATTGTGTTGTCACAACTTTTTTCCATTTGTGCAAAATTGAACAACAAATGAAATTTTTGTTCACCTGTGTGTGTGTGTGTGTGTGTGTGTGTGTGTGTGTGTGTGTGTGTGTGCAGGTAACTACCGCACCCAGCTGTATGACAAGCAGAGGGAGGAGTACCTGCCGGCCACTCAGGGTCTGGGGATGTTTGTGGAGGTCAGAGACCCTGACGAGAAGGTGAGCAGCCGCCACACACACACACACACACACACACACAGAGGAGACCACGGTCTGATCATGTGACGGAGAAGGAGGGTGTGGTTAAATGATGATGCTCCACCCCCCCCGCCCTCCAGGTGATCCTGTCCCGTCAGTACGGTTCTGAAGGTCGCTTCACCTTCACCTCTCACACTCCTGGCGAGCACCAGATCTGCCTTCACTCCAACTCCTCCAAGTTCTCCCTGTTTGCTGGCGGCATGCTGGTGAGACTCCGCCCCCCCACTTCCTGTTTACACTGCCGGTTGGACGTATTGATCCACCTGAGTTCATCATCATCATCATTGTGAAGACCAGTGTGTCACCAGTGCTCTTGTTTGTCCTCCTTTTTCTTCTTGTTCCTTATCTTCATCTTCTTTCTTTCTTCTTCTTGCTCTTCTTTTTCCTCCCTTTCTCTTCCTCCTTCTCTTCTTCCTCCTCCTCCTCCTCCTCCTCCTTCTTCCTTCTCCTTCTTCTTGCTCTTGTTTGTCCTCCTTTTCATTCCTTTCTCTTTTTCCTCCCCTCCTTCTCCTCTTTCTCCTCCTCCTTCTCTTCCACTTCCTCCTCCTCCTCCTCCTCCTCCTCCTCCTCCCTCTCCCCCACCACTGCAGAGGGTCCACCTGGACATCCAGGTGGGCGAGCACGCCAACAACTACGCTGAGATCGCCGCCAAGGACAAGCTGACGGAGCTGCAGCTGCGAGTGCGGCAGCTGGTGGAGCAGGTGGACCAGATCCAGAAGGAGCAGAACTACCAGCGGGTCAGTGACCTCCTGCACCCCCACCTCCACCCCTCCTCCACACCACCAGGCTGGCTGCTTCCACGGCCTCTCCTTAGCTTGAATGCTAAGCTAATTGAAGTGTGTCTCACTTGTTCTCTGTGTGTGTGTGTGTGTGTGTGTGTGTGTGTGTGCGCGCGCAGTACCGGGAGGAGCGCTTCCGGCAGACCAGTGAGAGCACCAACCAGCGGGTGCTGTGGTGGTCCATCGTCCAGACCCTCATCCTGGTGGCCATCGGCATCTGGCAGATGAGGCACCTCAAGAGCTTCTTCGAGGCCAAGAAGCTGGTGTAACCTCCTCCACCGCCACCAGGGTGTGTGTGTGTGTGTGTGTGTGTGTGTGTGTGTGTGTGTGTGTGTGTGTGTGTGTGTGTGTGTGTGAGTGAGAGATGGTGGATGATGCAGTACTGGAGAGCAGCAGTGATGGTGGTCTCTGCTGACAGGAAGTGATGTCAGCTAAACAGGAAGTGGTGACTTTGGAACGGCAGTACATTTTTTCTTATCAATCAGTCGATTGATTGATTGATTGGTTGGTTGGTGGATGGATGGATGAGGCGACTCTGTGTTTGATTAACCAGCCTGGCTCAAACCTTCTCTTCACTCGTTACTGCAGTTTTACAGCAGAAGCCATCAGAACTCCATGATTGTTTTTTTTTTCTCCTTGCCAGATTAGATTGCTGGCCTCTGATTGGCTGCCCTGAAAACCTCCTTCTAACTTCTGAGGGGCTTTTTGCTTTGTTTTCTCTCTTTGCTGAAGCTGCAGACGTTCATCATTTTTCTTTTTTCTTCCATGAAATAAAAACCTGTGGATGAACCAGATTTCAGTTTTTAACCTGCAGCCTTCACTAGACCTGCTCTTCCGGTGGTTCTTCTTCTTCTTCTTCTTCTTCTTCTTCTTCTTTGCTGCTGATTGACATCAGAGATCTGGATGTGGGTGGGGCCTGTTTATTTTTATTTTTATTTTATTTCATTTCATTTTTTTCGAGGTGTTTTGTCCGTGCAGAGTCGTGTTGTCTGGATTGCACTCAAAAATAAAAAGTTTTGGTCATATTTGGTGTAAAAGGGCTGAAAGACTTTTGCTTCTGCCCCCCCACCAGAACTCGGTTCTGTCAACCTCACTTTCTGATCCGGTGCGTTATAAACCCAGAGGTGTTAAAATGATCGCTCACTCGGAGAGAGACTCGAATGTCATCACACTGAGGGATTGTGGGAGATGTAGTTTTCAGATGATTAATTTATTTGCGTAGAGTTGGTGGAGAATTCCTGGCCAATCTGTAACCTCAATAAAACCTGGTTCTTACATTCTGAAGTTCTATTGTTCAAATATTCATTTGTGTCATAATTCATCTCACTTCTTTATCATTTTTAATAAACACATAAAATGTAGTTTGGTTTTTTTTTTATCATACAAATAAATGGCATTCAGGTTGACAAGTTTACATTCAAATATTCCTTCAAACTGAGATGGCAAATGTTCCGTCGTTCAGTTTGAACTGAAATGACAAAAGACGACTAGTTGGCGGTGCTTCTTATCCCATTCACCTTCAAAAGAAATGCCGCTATTTGACCACTAGATGGCGGTGCTTATCCCAACACTGTCCAACATGTAAAATTCAGCGAATCGTTGCATCTAGATTGAGGTAGAGTTTTGACTTTGTCAGTATGAATTGACATGTGAGGTGTCATCGGAAAGCCTGGGAGCTCTGCTGTCACAATCAGCTGAGACATTTCACGGGAAATCATTTTTGACCTTTTGGGGGAACTTCAAAGTAGGGAAACTTAGCCATTGACATGATGATATTTTCCCCAATTTATGTTTTCATACACCGCATTCCAGATCATTATGCAAATTGTGTTTAAGTGTCATAAAGGTCTTTTTTTTTTTTTTGGTTTTCCAATGAAAGTCACGGATGGTGTTGTGTCTCAGGGCTCTTTGGGTCAGTGAAATCAATCCCAGACACCCGTGTCATTAGACTGCCAGGTTAGCGCAATCTGACTGAGCACCTCCTCCCGCGGTGTAAAAAGAAGAACCGTGCTTTCCGTAACAAAATCATCTTCCTGCATGGCGAGGCTCCATCTCATGCTGCAAGGAATACCTCTGCATCGCCGGCCGCCACGGCCATCAAAGAAGACAAACTCGTGGTGTGGCCCCCCCTCCTCCCCCGACCTCAACCCTACTGAGAACCTGTGGAGCTTCCTCAAGCAAAAGATCTATGAGGGCGGGAGGCAGCTCACATCCAAACAGCAGCTCTGGGAGGCGGTTCTGACATCCTGCAAAGAAATTCAATATCAAATGAGGGCTCCTATGTTAAAATGTAACTTGACCTGTCAAGATGTTTTGATTGAAATAGCTTTTGGTTTTCAGTGAACGTGACCTGCTATTGCTTCTAATTTAACAAATGACCATTTTCAGTTCTTTACAACAATCACATGGCTTGAAGCTGTTGTGCATAATCATTTGGAAGAGTGCATTTTAAGTTTTTATTTTGGAAAAATGATACTGTGATCATTGGGATGGTTGATAACTTGAAAATGATGATGACTTCATGTATATTGACTATTTAGGAAAATCAGAGATAAAATATCATTTGCATAACAATTTGGAACGCAGTGTAAACGAGAGAAAGCACAATTTTGTACCTATTTCGACTTTTGCCAAAAAAAACACCAATTATGTCATAATAACAAATCACTTGGAGGCGGGAGGAGAATCACTTGCAGTGACTTATTACTACTAGCCACTTAAAACATGCAAAAATATTTGGTCTTTGTCTTCATTTGTCTGGAATTATTTGGTCTAAGACAAACACACAATGTTCATCTCAGTCCCTCAAGGTGCTCCACGAGCCTGGGCTCTTTTTCCTTCAGGGCTTGGTAGAAGATTTGCTTGCTCTCTGTGATCCCTTCCGGCCCTAAGATGCGGAACAGCTCCCTCATCTGGTCCTGGACCACAGGCTGAGCCAAGATCCTATTATAGCCCTCCTGTTGGATGACCTTGTGGCGGAGGAGCACATCCAGAATGGGCTCCGGGTAGGACACCCTCTGAATCAGCGCATCCCTGTGGACATCCACGAAGTGTCCGTCTGAGAGGGAGACAACAACCAAATGCTTGTAACTGGTTTCATTCAAAGAGAAGAAACTGGCTACAACACCACTCCTGCTCACAGCGCTGACTGTGCAGTATAGAAAAAAGCAGAGCAAGACCACCGATGCCTGAACGATGTCAAGAGATTTTTTTTTAAGTCAGTTTTGTCTGAAGCATTTTTCACCTTCACACAGCGAGACGTTATTGGTGGCGGCATGACACACAGTGTAGCACAGTGTTGGCCAATTATAAAGTCTAACATGAGCCACTTCAAGCAAAACCATGTCTGGACATCATCATCATCATCATCGTCATCATGACGTCATAATCTGGAACCGACCGTTGTTGGGAGCTGCTCTGTGTCCATGGAATCCCATGAGCCCATTTCTCCTGGCCCGAGATTCTGAGGGAAGAGGAAACACAACGGCGCATTACAGCAGAGGCGCACATTCTGGTGTGTGTGTGTGTGGGGGGGTTCAGGGCCCCAGGCACCCTCGGAACTGACTGAGAATCCAGTCACACAGTAATTAATAATTAATTCACACTTTTTCTTGAATAGTTAATGTGTTTATTATTTGAATTAGTTCATTATTGGATAATAATAATAATAATAATAATAATAATAGTAATAATAATAGTAATAATAATAATAACTACAGACAGACTCAAACTAGGAAAACCGAAGCACACGGAAGTACGGAAGTCCAGAAGTGAAAGTATCCTCCAGTGCACGAGGCGAGGTGACTAAAGTAGCGTGCCAGAGATGCTCACCGAGTCCGCTTGCTTCTTCGTTGCAGTTGATGTTTTCCAGCGTCTCAATGGTCACCAGAAGACCTTGGTCCTCGCGGAAGGTCGAAACGATCACATCAGTCACGACCATGAAGTTCTTGCCCTCCACTCTGCTGCGCGGTACCCGCGGCTCTTCGCGTCGGTCCATCAGCTTGTGGATGAACTTCTCCAGGTTCAGCTGGCCGAGATCCTCCAGTGCGCCACCTATCAGCCCCTTGATCGTCACGGCAGCCATGGCTCGTGTAAAGTGACTGCGATGTAAAAGTTTCAAATGTTCTGGGATCGAAAGAGGTTCGGGAGGTCCCGCCCAGATGTAGAGGGCGGGACCTCCCGAGGTGGGGAGGTCTGCCTCGCCAATCACAGGTCTCCATCTGCACGCGACACCGCCTTGAGCGCCGTTTGTGAATATGCGGGAGGGCTTCCGCTCCAGGAATCCTCCTCCTGCACCGGACGACTTTTATTTTGTCAAGTTGTTGAAGTCGCTCTGGAAAAACGAACGACCTGATGAGTCGTGCCGCGGCTCAAGGCGCCATCGCGGAGGCGCTGCGGCTCCTGCGCAGAGATCGCCTCCAAAAGTTCTGCTTCTGCCTGCGCGACCGGCGCGAGGACCCGCGAGTCACGCGCGCGGACTTGGGCGACGAGAGCGTCGAGACCACCTCGGACCTGCTGGTGTCGAAATTCCCCGCGGCGGAAGCGGTGGAGGTCACGGTGGACCTTCTGCGGAGTCTGACGTGCAACAGCGCGGCAGACGTGTTGGGTGAGTGTTGTTGTTGTTGTTGTTGTTGTTGTTGTTCGTCAGAGACAGGCTCTCCGCGACCGTAAGAAAGTTTCTTTCCTCCCCTCAAACGACGTAAATTGTTGTAATAAACGCCCATTTGGCGCTACTCTGAGTCACAGTGGCCTGCCTGACGTTGCTGCAGCGCGCGACAGAGGGAGAGCGCGGAGGCAACATTGGGAAGTAGGGGGAGGGCGAGGGGAAAGGTTCGAGGCTGAACAGATGACTTCAGTCAAGAGAGTGCTTCTTCTGATTGGACGAGAACATTACGTTAAGTCCACACAAAGCACAGAACGGCAGCAGCAGCATGAATATATCACACAGAGCATAAGCGAAGTAAGCCACGGCTTAGGGGCCCAAGGCCACTAGGGGGCCCCCAAGAGCAATAATAATTATTAAAAAAAAAAAATTCAAAAATGTTTTTTTTTTCCTTGTATAAATGATGATTTCTACATGATCAAAGATATATTATTGTACAAACACACACTTTCAACAGAGTGCAGCTGCTGATGTGGACCTAGTGATCCTTAATGCCTCTGTAGCTAAAGCTTCGCTGCACCGGAGCCTCCTGCCAAGAAAAGAAGAAGAAGAAGAAAAAAAAAAAGTGTAACGCCGGCTCCCAACAAGGGCCCCAAAAATCAAATTCTGCTTCGGGCCCCATGGAGGCTCGGGCCGGCCCTGACATTCCATATTGTGACGGTCGGTTGGACAGTGTTCTCGTGGTTATGCACTGTTGGCGGTTTTATTTGTTGTTGTGTAGTTGGTGAACTTTGCCCCGTGAAGGCAACATGAGATTATTTGGTGTGGGGGGGGGGGCGTTTGTTACGCAGTAGTCTGCCTTACAATTCAGCAATACAGCAACAAGACATTTTCCAGACGTCTCTGCGTCTCTAACCAACATGAAGTTTGAGACGGGAGTTTAATTCTGCCGTCTGCCACGTTTCTCCTCAGAATCAAGAACTGAAGCTCTCAGGGATGTGAGTACGGCTGGGCCTCGGGCGGCTCTTCACGTGTCTCGGTTCTTGTTTTTTGAGCGTGCGCCTCGTTACTAAAGCTGCTCTTCCTCCCGGTCATTAGAAAGGAGTTCCCTCCTTCCGCAGGACCTCGGCTGGGCAGCTGGACGCCGGGCCCTCCCAAGAGGCTCTGCGACGACAGATTCCCAAGGGGAGGAGCTGGGTCCCTGCGAGGACGGCCCAGGAGGTGAAGGCGGAGGCCATGGAGCGCGTTCGCTCTGAGGGCGGCAGCCCCGCCGGGGACGGCGCCGCCCTGGTTCTCAGCAGGTACACGCTTCAGTTTGGCCAGTACAGAGGTCAGACCTTCAAGTGGCTGTTGGAGAACCATTTACAGTACGCCGCCTACATCATCGCTGGCCGTGACCACAGGCAGACCCCAGAACCTCTGAAGGACAACAAGGTGCTTCTCCTCACTGGCTGTACTGCACCCTCGCAACCTTCAGCTGACAGAGCGCTAACAGGGATTTATTGATGGGAGCAGTTTTTGTCACACACAGGCAGGCAGACAAAGACAAAGGCAACACGCACACACTGCAGGACAACACCTAATACACACCCGCTGCTCTTTACAGCTCATGTTGTTAGCTTGCAGACTTCAGATGTTGATCTGGATTTGAATTGGAAAAGGAAACGTCCTGCAGTGACTGGGAAGCCTCACAGTTCAGAATGTTGGGACGGAAGTTGTTTCAGATGAATGAAAATAAATCAAATGGCAAAACGCTTGCATACACCAGAGTGATGGCATCACTGCAAACAGACAATTACAGTACAGCTGAGCTGAATGTTGTGTTGATGAAATTACAGAGTGCATTAATGGTGACAATAAATCCCTTTCTCTCTTCCCAAGAACTCCTTGAGAAAGTATGCGATGGCCTACCGTGAATTCAGGAAGGTCCGATCTCTTGAACTGGCCCAAAATGGAAAGGCTCGTGTTGGTTTTGGCCAATACAAACGGGCCAAACTCAGGGAGTTGTACCAGGACCCTGACAGACGCAGGTATTTGAAAGAGAAATGAAAGAAGTGTCGCGGTTGGCCAGCAGACATTAATCTCCTCTTTGTTACAGCTACGTCAACTTTCTCCGGAATCAAGAGAACTGCGTCCCGGGGTCCCGGCTGGAAGTTGCAATTGATTACATTTTACATTGTGATCAACGCGGTGTATCCTCAAACCGCTAACGGACCAGGCGCCAGCCCAAAAAAAACCAAGAGTGGATGTATTAAACCCAGATTTATTCGATAAAAAAAATAAAAGATACTAAAAACCCAATCCAAAAGTGCAGTTTAAAGTCCTTCTACTAAAAAATGGGTAGCTAAAAGTCTCTCTAAAATAACATTAAAATGACCAAGTCCAGTGTCGTCGATAAAAGACGGTTTAGAGACTTGAGAATACGTGAATTTCTCAGTCAAAGGGCAATAAAAGGCCAGGCCGGAACTTTAATCAAGCGCCGCAGCTGCTGGCCGGACCGCTAACAGTGCGGGACTCTGTTAAAATCAACTTCTGTTTGGGCTCCGCACGGGAGCTTTTCACTCCTTAAATATCTAACCTGTCGGTTGGTGTCAAGTCGCCGCTTTGTCCAATTTAAAAGTCGTAAGTCTTCAGAAATTCGCGGTTCTGCTCGGCAGCGGCAGGCAGGCCGCGGACATCCGGGACGTTTGAAAATAGCTGAGTGTCGGAGCTGCGAACCGCTGTGAAGCGCTGCTGCGACGTGTCCACTAGCGGCTGCTAGCAGCTAGCCTAGCCTAGCCTAGCCTAGCGGGCAGACGTGGTTCCGGAGGAGGAACACAGACCCCGGTTTGTTCCGTAGAACGTTTGACGGGTCATGACGGCGAATGTAGTCCGCGTTAGCAGTTAGCACAGAAGGCGGTGCCGTCTACTGGTGACACCGACGGACCGACCGACCGACCGACGGCTGGTGGAGGAGGCGATGGAAGCGGAGTGAGCAGCAGTGAGCAGCAGTGCTTCGTCCCCCGGAACTGAGCCATTGAAGATGATGTATTCATCCAGGAGGAAGCCCGTCCTCTACTACAAAGACGACCGAAGGTGAGACTCTTGTTACCGGTGCCCGGGAGTCCGGTGGCTCCTCAGCCCGCCCGGCGGTGCTCCACTGGCCCGGGACCCCGAACAGCCGGCTCCCATTAATTCAGCTCTTACTTTGAAATCTGTCTGTCTGAAAACCTTAAAAAAAACACCAAAAAAAAATAAACAAAAGGATAATAATAACAATGATAGTTTGATTGTCTCTTTCGGTTTAATGTTTATCAATAAAAACTCCACAGGAGTTTTATTTCCAACAGTTTTAGGAGCATTTTCGGCCTTTTCCGGTGCCTTTTGATGTAGCACATCCGGTACAAGCCAGAACTTGTTGTGATTTGAAGCGCTGTTTAAATAAAGTTCCTGTGCCTCTGTAAGGATAGCTTGGCCCGTGCTGGCTGTCCGCCGACCGTCGCCACTGCTTTACTCCACCTTAGCAAAAGTTAAATTTGCAAAAAATAAATAAATAAATAATTATTATTATTTTTACGACTACTGCTGCTGCTGCTGCTACTAATTCCTCACATTATTTTATCCCTCATGATAATGAGTATAGTAATAATAATAGTAACAAAGTATAATGATGATGTTGCTGGTCGAAAGCTGTGTGTTCCCTGGAGGTCATGTGACCAGTGTGTGGGCGTGTCCTCAGGTGGGGCCGGTGCACCGTCTACAAGCTGTTTGGTCTGTGTCTGCTGCTGCTGCTGCTGTCGCTGCTGCTGCTGCAGCTCAGCTGCTCCGCCGGCGACGGCCAGGCGGCTGCGGCGCCGCGGCAGGACTGCGTCCAGCAGCAGCAGGGGGCGCCACCTCCACCCGCGGCGCCGCCCTGCCCTGCCGCCGGCCACCAGCAGGGGGCAGCGGAGGAGGCGGAGGAGGCGTCGTGGGGCCCCCACCGCCTGGCGCTGCTGGTGCCCTTCAGGGAGCGCTTTGACGAGCTGCTGCTCTTCGTCCCCTTCATGCACCAGTTCCTGCGCAGGAAGAAGATCCGCCACCAGATCCTGGTGCTCAACCAGGTGGACCGCTACAGGTGAGCGTGGTCACATGACCTCACCGTCACCCGCTGGCCTCAGACGGGTGATTTACCGCTCCAGTGAAATGATGACAGACAGGCTGTGTCTCAGTTCAGGCTCTGCATCCTTGGAAGGCTGCAGTTGAAGGAAGTTGCGTCCTAGCACTGCGTGAAGGCTCCTCCCACTTCCCAATAGTCAGAAGGACACTCCAAATGCTCCCTACTGTTAGCACCGAGGCTACACCGCTACTATCCTTCACCTCCTTCTGTATCCCAGGACGCTTTGCGTGCTGCTGCAAAGCATCCTGGGATCCTGGGAAGTCAGCTGAAATTAGCGCCATCTACTGGCAAAGACACCACGTATAAATTGTATTGAAATTTCACGTCAAATATCCAGTTTTTAACGTAGGGTTTTTGTTTATTTGAACATCCAACGCCATCGTTAGATGGCGAACCAATGGTTAGCTTGATGCTATGGAAACGTCACTTCCTGGGTTGGCCAGCAGGAGGGAACGGCGGTGACGCAACCAGGAAGTACGCTGAAGGCTAGACCGTCCCGTGTGGTTACCGGGAGGCGGGGTTTGGGAGGACGCTTCCTTCCAAGGATGCAGACCCTGAATTGAGATGCAGCCACAGACAGACAGACAGAGTTTTAAGTTGTCAGTCCTCCAGCCACCAGGTGGTGCTGTCGAGCCCCCAGGCCCTCATCCACCTCCTCCTCCCCCCCTCCCCAGGTTCAACAGGGCGTCCCTGGTCAATGTGGGCTTCCTGGAGAGTGCTAATGACACGGACTACGTGGCGATGCACGATGTGGACCTGCTGCCGCTGACCGAGCAGCTGGACTACAGCTTCCCAGCAGCAGGACCCTTCCACGTAGCCTCGCCCCAGCTGCACCCCCTCTACCACTACAACACCTACGTAGGAGGCATCCTGCTGCTCACCAAGGCACACTACCAACTGGTAGGACTCACACACACCAAGAACTACAAATCTACAAAACTACAAAACTACAAAAACTGATTTTTTTTTTTTTTTTAAAAAATAAATAAATAAATAAAATAGCGTTTTCCTCTTCCATAAACTTTCCCTCCATGTCCTTTTAGGGCCTCCGTAGTTTTCAAGTAGTTTTACCATGTTTACATTTCAAGAGAGCCATGAATCAAACAGTGGAGCAGCGGCTGCAGTGACAGCCAGCAGCCAGCAGAGGGCAGCAGCACCACTAGATCCCATAACTGTGTGTGTGTGTGTGTGTGTGTGTGTGTGTGTGTGTGTGTGTGTGTGTGTGTGTGTGTGTGTGTGTGTGTGTGTGTGTGTGTGTGTGTGTGTGTGTGTGCCCCCCCTGCAGGTGAATGGGATGTCCAACAGGTTCTGGGGGTGGGGCCGGGAGGACGACGAGTTCTACCGCCGCCTCAAGAAGGCGGAGCTACAGGTGGGCGTGGCCTCTTGACCAGGACACTGGCTTCCTATTGGCTCCTGGCTGACTTTGTCTTCTTCTCCTCTCTCCTCCTCCCCTCCTCTCCTCCTCCTCCTCCTGCTGTTCCTCCTGCTGCTCCTCCTCCTCCTCCTCCTCCTCCTCTTCCTCCTATCCTCTTCCTCTTCCTCCTCCTCTTCCTCTTCCTCCTCCTCTTCCTCCTATCCTCCTCCTCCTCCTCCTCCTCTTCCTCCTATCCTCCTCCTCTTCCTCCACTTCCTCCTGCTGCTCCTCGTCCTCCTCCTCCTCCTCCTCCCCTCCTTTCCTCCTCCTCCTCCTCCTGCTGTTCCTCCTGCTGCTCCTCCTCCTCCTCTTCCTCTTCCTCCTATCCTCCTCCTCCTCCTCCTATCCTCCTCCTCTTCCTCCTCCTCTTCCTCCTATCCTCCTCCTCCTCCTCCTCCTCTTCCTCCTATCCTCCTCCTCTTCCTCCACTTCCTCCTGCTCCTCCTCGTCTTCCTCCTCCTCCTATCCTCCTCCTCCTCCTATCCTCCTCTTCCTCCTCCTCCTCCTCCTATCCTCCTCCTCTTCCTCCTGCTCCTCCTCCTCCTATCCTCCTCCTCTTCCTCCTGCTCCTCCTCCTCTTCCTCTTCCTCTTCCTCCTCTTCCTCTTCCTCCTCCTCCTCGTCCTCGTCCTCGTCCTCCTCCTCCTCTTCCTCCTCTTCCTCTTCCTCTTCCTCTTCCTCCTCTTCCTCTTCCTCCTCTTCCTCTTCCTCTTCCTCCTATCCTCTTCCTCTTCTCCTCCTCCTCCTCCTCCTCCCTCCTCCTCTTGCTCCTCCTCTTCCTCCTCCTCCTCCTATCCTCCTATCCTCTTCCTCTTCCTCCTCCTCCTCCTCCCCCCCTCCTCCTCCTCTTGCTCCTCCTCTTCCTCCTCCTCCTCCTATCCTCCTATCCTCTTCCTCTTCCTCTTCCTCCTATCCTCTTCCTCTTCCTCCTCCTCCTCCTCCCCCCTCCTCCTCCTCCTCTTCCTCCTCCTCCTCCTCCTCCTCCTCCTCCTCCTCCTCCTCTCCTCCTCCTCCTCCCTCCTCCTCCTCCTCCTCCTCCCCTCCTCCTCCTCCTCCTCCTCCTCCTCCTCCTCCTCCTCCTCCTCCTCCTCCTCCTCCTCCTCCTCCTCCTCCTCCTCCTCCTCCTCCTCCCTCCTCCTCCTCCTCCTCCTCCTCCTCCTCCTCCTCCTCCTCCTCCTCCTCCTCCCTCTTCCTCCTCCTCCTCCTCCTCCTCCTCCTCTCCCTCCTCCTCCCCCCCTCCTCCCTCCTCCTCCTCCTTCCTCCTCCTCCTCCTCCCCTCCTCCCTCCTCCTCCTACCCCCCCTCCTCCTCCTCCTCCTCTTCCCTCCTCCTCCTCCTCCCTATCCTCCTCCTCCTCCTCCTCCTCCTCCCTCCTCCTCCTCCCCTCCTCCTCCTCCTCCTCCTATCCTCCTCCTCCTCCTATCCTCCTATCCTCCTCCTCCCCTCCTCCCCCCCCCCTCCTCCTCCTCCCCCCCCCTCCTCCTCCTCAGCTGTTCAGACCCACTGGTGTCACTACGGGCTACAAGACCTTCCTGCATGTCCACGACCCGTCCTGGAGGAAGAGGGACCAGAAGAGGGTGGCGGCCCAGAAGCAGGTGGGCCTTTGTTTTTATATAAAATATTCTCAGATCATTTTAAATAAATTTTTCTAATATAATTTTCTCTGGAACTCAAACCCGTCCCTCCTACAGGAGCAGTTCAAGCTGGACCCGGACGGAGGCCTCAGCACGCTGCGCTACCAGGTGGAGTCCCGGCAGCAGCTGACGGTGGGCGGAGCTCCCTGCACCGTCGTCAACGTCAAGCTGGAGTGCGACCAGAGCCAGACGCCCTGGTGCATGCTGGGATAGCAGCACCGGGACAGGACAGCAGCCAATCAGAGGCTGAGTCCCCCCCCACCCCAGCTCTGACTCCTCCCACCGTCACACTGTGACATCATCATCACCATCACAGGAAGCTGACGCCGGGCGCTTCCTGCTGCGTGACCTTTGACCCCTCAGGCCACCGCAGGGAAGACTGCAGCGTCACATGACTGACTGAGTATTTATTGAGCCCCAGACGCTGGAGCTGATCACATGACCTCCCTCTGCTGCCTCCAGTGGACACTGACTGAACTGGACTTTGAATTTTTATTTTTAAGTTTTCAGTTTATTTTTATGAATTCTCGGTATTTCTACTTTATTTCCCTGCAGTATTAATTTTGTTTCTCTTGTGACTCCGATGTCGTTTCTATGTTAAAGGGCTGCTGCTGTCTGTAGGTTCTCTGCTGTCTTTCTACATTCTGGACCTGCAGGGGGCGCTGGCTCAGGTGGCTCCGCCTGCAGGCTGTGATGCGCTACTGCAGCGTCGCCGCCGTCGCAGTATTTATAAAATCTGGAGTGAAACTTCGTCCGCTGGGTTTTTCCTTCCCTGTGAGAAACAAACTGAACGTTTGAGTGTCGAGAACCATCGTCACTGAGGCCGCTAGCATTAGCGGCATTAGCGACCTCATCCCCTGGCTAAGCCTGGCTGAGTGGGTTAGCGTTAGCGTGCTAACACTGGTGGCTGTGTGTGTGTGTGTGTTATACCTGTTTTGTCATCTGAAACACACGGTGGTGTTTTTTAATTGAAAGGTGAGAGAGGAGGAGGAGGAGGAGGAGGAGGAGGAGGAGGAGGAGGAGGAGGAGGAGGAGGAGGAGGAGGAGGAGGAGGAGGAGGAGAGATGAGAGGAGGAGGAGGAGGAGGAGGAGGAGATGAGAGAGGAGGAGGAGGAGGAGGAGGAGAGGAGGAGGAGAGAGAGGAGGAGGAGGAGGAGAGAGAGGAGGAGGAGGAGGAGGAGGAGGAGGAGGAGGAGGAGAGAGGAGGAGGAGGAGAGAGAGGAGGAGATGAGGAGGAGGAGGAGGAGGAGGAGGAGAGGAGATGAGGAGATGAGAGGAGATGATGAGGAGGAGGAGGAGAGATGAGGAGGAGGAGGAGGAGGAGGAGGAGAGGAGATGAGGAGGAGGAGAGGAGATGATGGATGAGGAGGAGGAGGAGGAGGAGGAGGAGGAGGAGGATGATGAGGAGGAGGAGGAGGAGGAGGAGGACGATGATGAGGAGGAGGAGGAGGAGAGGATGAGGAGGAGGAGGAGAGGAGAGGAGGATGAGGAGGACGAGAGGAGATGGAGGAGAGGAGGAGGAGGAGGAGGAGGAGGAGGAGGAGGAGGAGGAGGATGAGAGGAGAGGAGGAGGAGGAGATGAGGAGGAGGAGGAGGACGGAGGAGGAGAGGGAGGAGGAGGATGAGGAGGAGGAGGAGGAGAGGAGGAGGAGGAGGAGAGAGAGGAGGAGGAGGAGGAGGAGAGGAGAGGATGAGGAGATGGAGGAGGATGATGAGAGGAGGAGGAGAGAGAGGGAGGAGGAGATGGAGAGAGGAGGAGGAGGAGGAGGAGGATGGAGGAGGAGGAGATGGAGGAGGAGGAGGAGAGGAGGAGAGAGGGAGGAGGAGGAGATGGAGAGGGAGGAGGAGGAGGAGGAGGAGGAGGAGGAGGAGGAGGAGGAGAGGAGAGGAGGAGGAGGAGGAGGAGAGAGGAGGGAGGGAGGAGGAGGAGAGAGAGGAGGAGGAGGAGGAGGAGGAGGAGGAGGAGGAGATGGAGAGGGAGGAGGAGGAGGAGATGGGAGGAGGAGGAGGAGGAGGAGGAGGAGGAGGAGGAGGAGGAGAGAGGAGATGGAGAGGAGGAGGAGGAGGAGGAGGAGATGAGAGGAGGAGGAGGAGAGGGAGAGGAGAGGAGGAGCAGGAGAGGAGGAGGAAGGAGGAGGAGGAGATGGAGAGGGAGGGAGGAGGAGGAGGAGGAGGAGGAGATAGAGAGGGAGGAGGAGGAGATAGGGAGAGGGAGAGGGAGGAGCAGGAGGAGGAGGGAGGAACTGGTGGAGGAGGGGAGAGGGGGAGGACTTGGCTCCTCCTCCTCCGGTTTAATTTTCACCTTTTCTCGAAGGTGAGTGCAGGAAAAAAACAGCTTCACACACACACACACACACACACACACACACACACACACACCAGCAGTAGCAGCAGCTGTGTAGCATTATGCTAATGTTCCAGCTTCCTGTGCGCTCATTAAAATGTTTTTTTTCAGAACAGCCAAAAAAACAGGCGGAGCATCCTCACATCTGACTCCTGATTGGTCGGCAGTGTGTCTGATGAGTGACAGCGCCTCCTACAGGTGACAATGTTTATAGTCAATGCATCCCTTCCTGACCAGCGGGGGGCGCTCTTGATTTCCTCTCCCCCTAGATTCTGACTGAATCATTGATCTTCATGTAGTTCCATCCACTGACAGCAGGTGGCAGCACTGAGCCGAGACAGCAGCATCATCATCATCATCATCATTATTATTATTATTAGCTGGTTACATATCAGGTGGTGTGTGTGTGTGTGTGTGTGTGTGTGTGTGTGTGTGTGTGTGTGTGTGTGTGTGTGTGTGTGTTCCCTCAGAAGCTTCCAGTAGCAGCAGTGAAGCAGCCAATCAGAGTGTGACAGACGAGTGAGAGTCCGACCATCTGTAGGTGGAGCCGTGCCCGCGCGCACACACACACACACACACACACACACACTGGGATGGGAGTGTGTGGTGGTTGTTTCATCGATGTCAACACAGATCAACAAACAGATGATGAGGATCTTTTTGCGTCAAAGTCAAAACTAGAAAATGACTGAAATGTGTCTCGAAGCCGACGACTGTAAAGCAAAGTGATGAGCTGCAGTTCACGGTCACGACCAGCAGGGGGAGGGAGCGCTGCACTGGCAGCAGGGGCTGAAATTAGGGAGAAGAGTTTGTTCAAGTTCAGGGTGATGGTGGTGAGGATGAAGATGGTGATTGGGAAGTTGGTGATGAAGGTGATGATGATGAAGACTATGATGATGGTGATGAAGATGAAGGTGATCATGAAGATGATGGTGAAGGGGATGATAGTGATGATGGTGATGAAGATGAAGGTGATCACGAAGATGAAGGTGATGGTGAAGGGGATGATAGTGATGATGGTGATGAAGATGATGAAGACTCCTCCCTCCCTCAGACTATCAGAAACTTCTTCTGCGTCTCCTCCAGCAGATGGTCGTCTTCAGCCTCCAGATGGAGCGACGATGCTGACAGACGTCGCTGCTCCGTCGGCGGCTTCCTGCTGCCGCTGCTGCTGCCGCTGCTGCTGCTGCCGCTGCTGCTGCTGCTCCTCCGTCTCACCTGCAGCTCCACGGAGACGGAGGAGCAGCAGGAACATTCAATGTCGGGGGTGGGGGGGGGGTTCTGCGTCTTCCAGAACCTTCCTGTCAGGTCCTGGTGCTTAGTTTTAGCATAGCCGCTAGCTGCTTCCCAGGCTTCTCTTAGCATTGGAGCAAGCTAACCAAAGCTAACAGAGGAAGCTAGGTTAGCGTCTAAACTAAGAGGTTCAGGAAGCAGCTAGCGGCTACGCTAAAACTCACCTGTGTGTGTGTGTGTGTGTGTGTGTGTGTGTGTGTGTGTGTGTGTGTGTGTGTGTGTGTGTGTGTGTGTGCTCTCTCTGACAGTGTGTCATTAACTCTCCCATAAAGACACATTTTTCTCATTGCTGCTGCAGGTGAAAACAGGCCTCACACACACACACACACACACCAATTACCGTTTAGGAGGGGGGGGGGGCGGGGTTGCTGATTGACAGCGAGGGCCCCAAGGCCGCCGCCCACTTCCTGCCCGCCAGCGTTCACCCTTTGATTTTTTTATTTTCTTAAAAACAAGAAAGTGCAGAAGTGAAGCGACGGACGGAGAGAGAGACGACCAATCAGCAGCCACCCCTCGTCCCTCAGCACAGGAAGTGGCTGTCTGTCCAAACTTCTAAACAGGAAGTGGCTGTCTGTCCAAACTTCTAAACAGGAAGTGACTGTTTGTCCCAACATCCAAACAGGAAGTGGTCGTTTGTCCATCCTGTAGCTCCTTCCTGTCTTTTCTCCAACTTCCTGTCTGACAGGAAGTTGGCCATTTCTCTCTCCTTCTTCCTCCTCTTCCTCCTCTTCCTCCTCTTCCTCCTGTCCCACTTCCTGTCCCTCTCTCCTTCCTTTCTTTCCATCTCTCAGTGTTTTTCCTGAGGCCGAGCCGCCTGATTGGATTCCTGCCACTTATTTATGGAGCCGACGCCTCACTTCCTGTTTTGGCAGCAAGCACTTCCTGCAGGTCTGGTCCTGACCGCCGCTGATGGCAAAGTCACACCTCAGATAGTCCACGAGGCGCCTCCTGCTGGCGGTCACCACCCAGAGCTCAGTGCAAATGACCTGCGCGCACACACACACACACACACACACACACACACACACACACACACACACACACACACACACACACACACACACACACACACACACACACACACACACACACACACACACACACTGGCAGTGGCACTCAGACGAGTCCAGGCGGCCTGCGGGACGTTGTGGGGACATCGGGATGCAAATGAGGTTTCCAGAGTGAGAAACAGGAGGAGGAGGAGGAGAACTTCCACCTTTGGACAAGTCTGACAAAGTTTGGCCTCTGTTACTGACTGACTGTCTGTTACTGACTGGCTGTCTGTTACTGACTGCCTGCCTTCCTTCCTGGCTGGCTGGCTGGCTGACTGTCTGTTACTGACTGTCTGTCTGTTACTGGCTGACTGTCTGTTACTGACTGTCTGTCTGTTACTGGCTGACTGTCTGTTACTGACTGTCTGCCTTCCTGGCTGCCTGGCTGACTGTCTGTTACTGACTGGCTGTCTGTTACTGACTGCCTGCCTTCCTTCCTGGCTGGCTGGCTGGCTGGCTGGCTGACTGTCTGTTACTGGCTGACTGTCTGTTACTGACTGGCTGTCTGTTACTGCCTGACTTCCTGCCTGGCTGGCTGACTGTCTGTTACTGACTGGCTGACTGTCTGTTACTGACTGGCTGTCTGTTACTGACTGCCTTCCTGCCTGGCTGGCTGGCTGGCTGACTGTCTGTTACTGACTGACTGCCTGCCTTCCTGCCTTCCTGCCTGGCTGGCTGGCTGGCTGGCTGGCTGGCTGGCTGACTGTCTGTTACTGACTGCCTGCCTTCCTGCCTTCCTGCCTGGCTGGCTGGCTGGCTGGCTGGCTGGCTGGCTGGCTGACTGTCTGTTACTGACTGTCTGTCTGTTACTGGCTGACTGTCTGTTACTGACTGTCTGCCTTCCTGGCTGCCTGGCTGACTGTCTGTTACTGACTGGCTGTCTGTTACTGACTGCCTGCCTTCCTTCCTGGCTGGCTGGCTGGCTGACTGTCTGTTACTGGCTGACTGTCTGTTACTGACTGGCTGTCTGTTACTGCCTGACTTCCTGCCTGGCTGGCTGACTGTCTGTTACTGACTGGCTGACTGTCTGTTACTGACTGGCTGTCTGTTACTGACTGCCTTCCTGCCTGGCTGGCTGGCTGGCTGACTGTCTGTTACTGACTGACTGCCTGCCTTCCTGCCTTCCTGCCTGCCTGGCTGGCTGGCTGGCTGGCTGGCTGGCTGGCTGACTTGGTGGAACCAGGAAGTGATGCTGAAGGATGAAACCACTCATCTGATGTTCTTCCTGCTGAAACACGACCAGGACAAAAGATGGGGGGGGGTGAGGGAGGGGGCTACAGGAAGAGCCCGGGGGCAACACACACACACACACACACACACACACACACAGCTGGTTAAAGGGGGGTGAAATGCTCCAGTGTCCCTCGGCTTCACACACACCTGCAGACAAAGAGAGTGTCCATCACACACACACACCTGTCAACACCTCAGCTGTGTGTGTGTGTGTGTGTGTGTGGCCTGGATCTCTTCACCTCCTCCAGGCCAGAACACACACACACACACACACAGAAGCAGCCACCACCACCAGCAGGTGGCGCTGGTGAGTCTGAGGTG